>JAQIXA010001491.1:0-24443 GCA_034699045.1 Nanhermannia cf. coronata Gr-Ori-00579 | reverse complement strand
GGAACTGCAGTTGGGTCCCTTAATTATACTAAACTTATAAACATAGATATAATATGATGTTTTATTCAGGTATCGTTGTATAAATTCATTAATTTGAAATACTGGAATCGGATACCCGAAAAAAATAATGATACCTAATATGAAATTCGGTCGCTATTGCTATTTTTTGTTTTGACCAATCTCTAAGGCCAAGGGGGGAATATTCACCTGTAAAAAATCAGTTTTTTTGTTTTTAAACATCTAGATCAATACCTAACTATGAGTATTATTCATCATAATTTCAATCTGAGTCATTCTTTTATGTATAAACTCACGCTGAAAAAGACTAATTGTTTATCTAATAAAGTTTTGTTAGTTTTCTTAATCACCTCTACTATTTGTATTTGTATGTACTATACATTAATAATTTACAAGTGAAAGTTAGCATCAATAAAGATTGCATTTCTTCTTTAAAAGGCTACATCTCGATAGGGTTGCAAATAAAAAAGTCATAATAAATCACACGATATACATACAGTATACAACTTGTAAAGTAGAGTCTATAATAATTATTGTAATTGTAAGAATGGGATCACTTACACTTTCAGCAGACCAAAGAAAAAGGTTCTCCTTCATCATTTCAGCTCTTGAGGTAAATTCTCAAATTGCAAAAAAAAATTTCATTAAAATAGAGTCAAGTCAAACGACAAATTTATATTTTGTAATTAAATTTAATTAATTGGTTTAAAATGAGTTATAAAGTACTTACCTTTTATACTAGATATATTATTCTTATTGACTTTTTGTTCTAAATTGCGGTTTTTACGTAGGTACCTACTACTCGTAGGTACATGCTATTTTGGATTTTGAGGGCTATAGTGTCCGTCATATCTGTCT
The DNA here is from genome assembly GCA_034699045.1 of Nanhermannia cf. coronata Gr-Ori-00579. Classification (NCBI taxonomy): domain Eukaryota; kingdom Metazoa; phylum Arthropoda; class Arachnida; order Sarcoptiformes; family Nanhermanniidae; genus Nanhermannia; species Nanhermannia cf. coronata Gr-Ori-00579. Next base: position 23,567 of record JAQIXA010001491.1, on the reverse strand, counting down.
GTATTCTTTCATTCGATATTTTTACTAAAATTAGAAAATCATATAACTAACATAGGTATCGTAGTTATATTAATAGGTTCTTGAGGGCTTTTTAACCTAACCCTAAGCCCTAACGTAACCTAAAAAAATTGTGTTAATTTCATATAAGGGTAAGTTAGAGTTAGATCATAGATCAAAGTAAATTCAATTTCAGGAGTAAATTCAACCAAAATAGGGATGAAATTAAACTCGAGTTCTACTAACGTAGGGTATTAACATAATTTACCTAGGTTGCCCAAATTTTCTAGTCCAGACTCGGTAATGACCTTGTCACTTTTCCAGTCGAGTCAGAGTCCAGCAACATTTTTTAGTTTTTGTCGATTCTTCTCGAGATAAAAAACTATAATTTTATGCTTTTTTTTATACGAATACGAAATAGATACCTACATAGATAGATAGGTAAGGTTTTCAATGGTTTTCATAACTCTTTAAATTTTCAAATGCTAGATTAGCTAAAATGGTCAAAAACTTGAATTTCAAAATGAGATTAGAATACCAAAATTCCTACTTCGAGTATTACATACCTAGTTGTATGTTTTAAATACTCATGAAAACTTCATTTTTCAAAAAATTTCAGAATCATTTCGAAAAATTTATATGCTATCTTTCTTGAGAGTTTTGTATTTTTAAAAGATCGAACTTTCAGGATGTTCTCGACTCTTTTAATTTAATTTACTTTATGAATGAATGAGCTAAAAATGCTTCAAAACAAGAACAAGATAGATAGATAAAAATGTTCAAAGAAAATGCTGATCTTTTTTATGCAATTATTCTTATCGATATCAATCGATACTCGATGTGACAAAATGCAAAAAAAAGCAATAAAAGTAAAATACCGTCAAACAAAGTAGACCGGTCTTCGAGGTCTATAGTAGTGTCTCGAAAACTAAATTTTTATTTTACTACAGATTTGTATTTACCTTACTATAACCGTATATATTTCATTCTCAAAAAATGATCAAATACTGTTAGACAATTAATTGTTCAAGTCATCAATTAAATAACATGCAATCTCACTTTAGATCAGATTATTATTATGTATTTTATTATGCAAAAAAAAAGTCGTCGGTCGGTCTGTCTGCTCTGTTCTGATCTGTCTCTTCCGATATCAATCGATTGATCATTTCCTTTTACTTTTTTACTTTTTTATAATTACCTTACCAGACTTCTAAATTTAAGTAAATAAAAAATTTATAAAAAGGTCGTGACCATCATAAAAGCCTTTAAAACACATTCATTTATAGTTTTTAAGCACTTAAAATTAATACTACAGATAATCTGACCTCATTGAATGCTTCAAATTTCTAGAGGTTGAACAGGAATATATTGTATTCTGTATTCTTAAAAATTCAAAAAAATTTGAACAATTTTATAGGTTTTCTAATGTAAATAGCACTATTTTAAACTAATAAATCTTCATTTTGGTTGAATTTACCCTTATATTTTTGGTCTATCTTTAACTTTACTCTTGTATGAAATTAACCCAAATTTTTTTAAAATCCTAGTATTGATGGGTAAGGTTAGATCAAAAATATATTATAAATTCACCCAAATTAGGGATGAAATTAAACTTAAAAATACATAAGTAGAGCAGATATTCATCTAAAATCTATAAAGGATAGGGTACTGCAAAAAAAGCCCTTTCCTAAAGACCTATCTTAAATCTGACATTTCAAGAACCATTTTTGTGCAAAATTTGGTCAGCCATAGATAGAAATATTTAAAACTCTAATAAAGGCATATGAATGGACAGAATTGGCATAATCGCCCACTTTTCATTTCACTAGGTACTAATTATTTAGGATTTTTAAATAATACTTTTTTTCTTTTATATAATAGGAAGCTCATGAAACTTTGAACAAGTCTGAGAAACTTTTAAAAAATAGATCTATTTCTCCAAATGTAAATGAGAAACAAGTTCTAATAACTTCAACTACTGCTCGTACAACTGCTGATATCAATGACTTGCCCAAGGGTGAATCGAAAGCTTGTCAGACTGACAATACCAATACCAATACCAATACAATAATGACCACGATGGTTCCTAACACCAACAATTGTCAGGTTTGTAATAAAATAATAAATAATCTTTTCCATATTTACTATTACAGATTAGATACAGCTTCTTATTGTTGTAATTTCACCAATTTTGTCAAAAAAGTGAAATAAACAGGAAAATAAACGCCCAAACCGAACCATAAAGATCCCTAGGCCTTATCTTATGTGTAGAATTAGAGCAAAAATTAAAATGCTAGTCAGACCCAGACCACAAAATTACGATCACTATTTAATAAGTCATTTGACCCTATACCTATAATTAACTTTATATAATATAAGTGCACCTAATACCTATCTTTCAAATCTACTGTATAATGTATTACATAAGAATAAATAGAGACTTTTAGGATTTTAGAATTTATATGAGAATTTATTCATTTTTTGATATTCGAATTGCATTTTTGATTATAGTGCTAATATGATTTTTTAAATATAAAACGTGTATAAAAATATATAGGACTTTTGTTTTGTTATGCAAGAGATATACATTTCAAGATCAGTTATAAATTAGAGGTTCATTTCAACAACTTAATGGAGAAATCTTTGATGAGATTTGCTGGAGTAGTGAGTTCCATGGAGGGTAGGAGAGACTGCAACTGCTTTGCCTAAAATTACAACAGATAATTTGACAAAATTTTAGTAAAATTTTGGAGAAATTTATGAAAATTTTCTTACCATGAGCCAAGTATGCTCCTGGATGACCCAAATAAGCTTGTGGATGAGTATAAGCACCTCCAAAAGCATCTATAGAAATTATGGAAATTATGAGATTTTATGCAAATTTTTTGCAAAATTTCACTAACATGGAGAATACGCAGCTTGAGCTCCGACTAATCCGCTGTGGGCTGCAACTAAACCATGTCCAGCATGTCCTGCATAACCTAAGTAGATAAGATTTTTGAGAAAAATTTGATAAAATATGCAAATTTTTTGGCATACCTAAGCCATTGTAGGCAAGTCCGTTATATCCAAGACCATTGTATAGTCCATTGTAGCCGATAATTCCTCGTGGGTATGCACCGGCTAGCACTTGTGGATGAGCTGCATAGGCATTGTAGGCGGCTGCTGGTGCGGCAATATAAGCCCCATGACCTAAAACAAATTATCAGCAAAAATTAGGTAGATTAATTAAGTATTAATTAGGTATATGTAAATTACCAGCATAAGCTGCAGCTGGGTAACCAGCAGTGTAGGCTCCAGCAAAATGAGGTTGTGCATAAGCTCCTAAAGTGTCTGTAAAAAATTCAATAATTCAATTCAATTTCCAAAAATTGGATTTAAAAAAGTTATTTTCAGATAATTTTGATTGATTACTAACATGGGTTGTAGGCAGCATGAGAAATTGCTCCACCATGATATGCAGCAGCTGGATAAGCTCTGATAGCATGTCCTGAAATAGCATGAGCTGGAGCCACTACACCCTGGACACCTCTCTTCTCCTTTTGCTGGGCTTCACCAGACTCGGCATCTTCGCCTCGGACAAAACCGAAAGCCAAGAGTACGACAAGAGCCTACAAATAAAATAATTTTTATTACACTTAATTATAGAAATACAAATCTTGATAAACTTACGATTTGATATTTCATTTTGATATTTCAAAGATTTTGAGGAGACACTTTTTGAGATTCTAGATTATTTGTAGTTGTTGTAAACTGATTGAGAGATTGAAAAAAAGATTCGTGGTGTTTTATAGTCTTGGCCAGCCAGGTCTCGAAATTTTGACCCCCAAAAGGAGTCAATATGTACTTGTATATACTGCTCATATATGTATCAGTTGTAGTATGATATTGACAGATCACCTGTGATATGTAATAGAGCAAAAAAGAAAAAAAAAAAGAACAAGTATGACATCGCCCTTTTCCTCATAAGCTTCCTTAACTTTTATTTTTTAAAACAACTTGTCCATTTAATTTCCAAGTTATTCTTACTACTTACATACATCATACATCATATACAGTTAGGTACTTTATACAGTATTATACATACTAGTAGATAGACCATGTGCTCAATCTTATAAGTAGTTAAGTAGCTAAGAAGTTAAGATACTTTTTTTTATATTTTTTATATTACCTAATTAAACGAATCGAAATCGAGAGTAATGCACTGGTTGTTACACTCTCAATTTTCAAATTTCAAATCTCAAACTCAAAATTCAAGTCTCATTCCATACTCAATCATCGACTACTCTACCTAGTCAGTTGTCAGTAGTAAGTCTTACCCAGTAGCCTACACTCAACACTCATTCAAATGGGTCAGTATGCTCATATTTCTTGTCCGTCTTTTTGATAAATCATAATCTGATTTTATACAATTTTATACAAGTTTTAAGCCTTGAAATCTCTTGATTTCGCTGAATTTTCAAAGATTTTAAGTCAAAAATTTGCAGAAATTTATACTCTATTTTGTCTTATTTTACTCGTATCACTGGTATCTGTATATCACAAATAATACTCGTAATCTCAGGCATTTTTGAATTTTTGTCATAAAATTTAAGATTATTTGACCAAAATTTGACTAAATACGTGTTTTTTTAAGGTCTTTGTAGGTAGAATCTACCTGGTATAGATAGAGTACTTTAAGACCAAAATTTTCCATTTCCAGTATCAAGGCATTGATTTGTGTGAGCAAAAGTCTCGAGATTTTTTAATTAGATTTTTACATACGAGTAGATAGGTACTGTGATGTGTATTTGAAATGCATTTTGAGCTTTTGTGATGATTTCAACCGGTTTAAATGCACTAACTGTACTTTAACAAGTTGAAATTCGATCTCATAATTTCTCTTTTTTACAATTTACTTTACGACTACTGCAGAATCCTTTATTTTATAACTTACTCATATACTAATATCATAAGTATAACAATGGGTAGGGCATTTATTATTATGTGAACACGCAAATAATTCAGATCTTTCAAATTTTTTGTCATTTCTGCCTTGTACTTTGTACGCACTTTTTGCTGATAAAAACTACCATACTATATACTGTAGTAGTATATCAACTCGAGCCATAAGACCACAAACTGACGTTTTTTTACTACTAGTAGTATCTTGTATTTTGTATTCTAGTACAATTACAATCAATCATATATCAGTAGGCATAAACTCGATTAATATGTTTCTCACAGTTATCTCTGAAATTCTCAACTTTTTTCAAACTCTCTCCTATTACCTAGTACTATGCACTATGCACTACTACTCGTATCATATAATTTACAATTTATAATTATAATTTACCTACAATTTACATAAGACTCAAACCATAAAATAATCATTTAATTCAAAGTTACATATTATACAGAATACAGATTACAGACAGATACATAGGTAGGTACTTTTGTCAGAAACTACTGAAATTTTGATCTTTTTTGAAAAGAAAAAATTCACAATAATTTAATATAAAAAACAAGGTAATTTGCTTATGACTAGAATAATGAATGTAGGGCAAAAGTCACCTGCCTTGCCTCTGCTGATTACTAAAGATGCACCACTCTAGGTGTAATGAAATATGTAATTATTTTTTTGTACAAAATGTAAATTTTTAAGCTCGTAAATATCTCCTTGTTTCAGAATTATTGAATTATAAAATTCTATCAAAAACAAGCTCAAAAAATTGTCTTCTCAATCAATATTTAAAAATTTGACGAAGTTTTTAGTCAAAATAATTGTCATTCATGGAATTTCAAGGCTAATTTTGATTTTTTTGAGGACCCTTTGACCTAATAAAGGTCAAATTAACCTAAAATTAGATCGAGAAAATTAGAAAACTTCAAATGTTCCCTTTTCTCTAGGTTTATCACAAAGGTTCTTACGACATTTCAAATTAAAAAAGCATATTTTAAAGCATATTTTTTTGAAATGAAAAACAGAAAATTATCTAAAAAACGAATCTTATAAAAACCTCGAATTTTATCGTATCTTAGTTTTTGGGATTTTGACCAATAATATGGCCTTTGACATTTTGTAATTAGACAATTTTGCAAAAAGTACAGAACAACAGATCGAATGGTTTTAGGTTTTATTATGTTACAAATTACAGTAGTACAGTAAAAGTAAAAAAGATGCACTTGAGGTGTAGGATACTGTGTAATTACCTATGTATCTTGAATCTTGAGAAATATTGGAAAAAATGCAAATTTTTGAGCCTCATAAATCGCCTTGTATCAGTATGTTAGAATTTTATAAATCTTTGGTCTAGATAATTAATTACATGTTCTACACATGGTTCTACAATCCATTAAAGATCTCATTATTCATTAGGTGCTACACAGTTCCTACTAACTACTAACTACATAGTAGGTATAAGTAATTCATTAATAGTAAATGAATTATTTAATAAGGTATAAATTTTAATGATCAAAGGTAAATGGGCTGGGCTGATACATATTTTATACAGTTTTGAATACCAACATATAATTACTATATAGTACTACAGTAGTAGTACCTACTGACCGATTGAATAATTTTTTTTTAAATTATGATATTTTACGCCTTCTAAGCCCTATACTATGTATAGCTTACTATAATATATAATATATATTGTTGAAAGAGAAACTTGTATTCATTACACTGTACAAAAAATGAAATATTTTTCTTCATATTCTGATTCTGATAAGGATTTGTAATTTTTGAAATTTTTGTAATCTATTTAATTGGCTGCCTGTATAGTATGTAAAAGTGTTCTAAGCCAAGGATCTGAAGGCATTGAAATTGAAATTGAGATTTGAAATCCATGCATGTGTTAATGCACTGGATCGAATTATAAAATAAAAAGTTGGACTTTTACTGCATAATTTAAGTATCTGTAGTGTAGTTGTACTTTTTTGTTTTGCAGTTTATCCTAGAGACCTAATGACTAATGAATTGTATGGTTAACAAGTACCTATATAGTATAGTTTATAGTTGAAAAAATTTTAAGTCATGTTGATGCATGTGGTGGTGGTCAATTAAATGTTATGCGATGTGATGGGCGAAAACCTGTTCATAAAGTTTGTATTTACAATTTTAGAATTCAATCTACTGTACCATGCCATATACGAGTATATGTGTAGAAAAAGTATTCAATTTTGATATCAAAAAAAAGTTGGAGAAATTTCTTATTAGTTTAGGTTAGATATGCTGATCTGATTGGGATTTTTTGAATAATACTTATACAAGTTCAACACACCCTGGCTTTAATTCAAATTTTTTTTTGTCTAATATACTTGTGATATCATTATAATTATAATTATATGATTGTGCCCTAAGCTCTTGAAAATTGAGTTTTTACTTGTACAAGTAATATAAGATTGTCATTTGCTCAATTATCAAAGTGTATCATAATTAGGGAACTAATAAGAATGGCTAAAAGGATCTGTAGGGTATTTTTAGAATGCTAATTGTAATTACAATTGAAATTTTTAAAATATTTAGGCAGTATCCTTAAATAATATAACTGAAATTTGCATATGTGTATCAAAAATTCCAAATTCGAGAGATTTTGACAATAATTTTGCAAAAATTTTGCAAAAATTTGGCAAACTGATTGTAAAGGGTTTTAGATAAACCTGCTGAGCTTTGAAATCTATGAAAATTTTAGAATAAAAATGAACATTTTGCAATATGTATAGACTGTAGGGTACTGCTATATAAGGTATACAGATATTAGATTTACTTGCAACTTTTTTTCTCAAATTTTTGAAATTTAAACAATTTTTTGGCTTATTTGGATCTTTAGTTCTTATTTTTTGCAAAAATTGAAAAATTTCAGTCATACTTCTATCTAGATAAAGGTAATTCAGTCTTATTTGCATATATAGGTAGCAATAATATTTTGTCAATTTTCATTTATAAAGCCAAGATTTTTGATCAAATGAGAAAAAATGTCTCAAAACCTCAAATATCCAAATATCTGTTAAAAAACCTTGAAAAAAATTCTTGAAAATGATCTTGATAAGATTAGATCTACTAATAGTAGTTTCAAGTTTAATTTCATCTCTATTTTGGTTGAATTTACCCATATACCGATATACATCTCCTATATGAAATTGGTCTAAAAATTTTTCAGTTTAGTGTAAGCTAGGTTAAATAAGGTAAGGATTTAAGAAAATATTTGAGTTAATTTCACACAGATTAAAAAAAAGGGGTAAATTCATCCAAAATAAGGATGAGATTTAATCAAAGTCTATCTAATCTTAGAAGTTTCGAATGCAAATTAGACCGGAATATTAGCTTCAAATGGCTAATTTTTAGAGAAATATTTCTAGAAATTTTGATAATTTATTTATCTCTTGGCTAAGAGTGTATCATATTTAGGTAGGTATATTTATGCTCCTTTGAATTGTTTGATCTTTTTATTACAATATTTCTTTGTAATAGTATCTATCTACTCGTACATATCAATAAATAACTGGTTCAAAATAAATCAAAATATTCATATGGGCTACACTTACTTATACGAGTACAATCGATAGCATCAAAACCTCGTGCAAAACATAAGTCAATCACACAACATTTATTGCTTATTAATCTATCAAACTTTTTGTTTTTGTTTTCAATAATTACAAATACAAATGGTAGACTTTTATAAACCAATTAATTTTGCACCCTTTATGAACTTTTGACATATAAATTGACCATCCCCTATCATACTCTGTTATACCTATAGATAATAATCACAATCAGATCAAAATCAGTTGGGTAAAATTTCACTTTTTAAAATCAAATTGTGTCATTTTCTGGGCTAATCATAAGTATAAATCATATAGGTAACATTCATTTTATTTATTATAAAAGTTAGGTATTTTGTCTTTGTAATTAAAAAGATATTGAGCAAGGTTTTTTTCTTTTTGCTACAGAATCGAAGGTAATAAAAATAATAATTAAGTATTTAACAGAACAGATACATAGAAGGTTGAAAAATAGTTTAAAAATGTAACAATTTTTTGAACTAGTAGTGACTGTGGCCATGCCCATGCCCTAGGAAAGAATCATTATCAGCTTTTTAATCAAAATTTTTTAAAAATTATAAATTCTCAATCAATACCGTGGTGTGAACTCTGGTGTCCATAACTTGGTTGCCTAATCAAGTTGAAAATTTTGAATTTTATGAGATTTTTTGAAATTATTTTGTATTTTTTACCATCCGTGACCATGATGACTATGACCATGACCACCATGACCTCCTCCGTGACCACCTCCATGACCGCCTCCATGACCATAACTTGGTTTCCATCCATGGCCGTAGGAATAAGTTGGCTTATAGGTGTAGACTTGAACTCTAAAATTTTAGCAAAATCAATTAAAAGTTGCCTTATCTTTTAGTAATTGGGATTAGTAAAGAAAAAATTGTTTGCTTCGTGTTTGATTCAAAGGTCAAAGGTCAAAGTAATCTAAAAATATAGAATTTTGTCCAAATTGTTAGAGTGGAACAATTCAAGTTCAATATATTAGTACTTTGTCCAGGGTCAAGAAAAAAAAAGAGAAAAAAAGCAATCATTTTCACTAAACTTGACAGGCTTTTCCCATCCCCAGCCACCATACCCCCCATGGTGACCACCTCCTTGACCTCCTCCCCCATGATGGCCATGCCCGTGTCCATGTCCGTGTCCATGACCATGACCTCCATGTCTAAAAGTGAATAAAATGGTAGCCAATTAAAAAATGATAAAAAAATTAAGATTAGGACATGTCGAATTTAAAAGTACGCACCCGTATGAAGGGCTCCATCCGTAGGACTGATGACCTCCATGGTGACCTCCTCCCCCATGGTGACCTCCCCCATAACTATATATTAGATATTTATTTTTTAAAAATTGAATAGTACAGTCATTTACCTATTTAGGATACTAAAGAAATATTTAGAATTGGTTTTCGAAATTCAAATTTTTGCAAATTATGAAAAGCTGTAATCAAAATTTTTATAGCTAGATTAACCTCATCAATAGAATAAGTACCTACCAGGTACCATATTATTATGTAGTTACTAATCTCAGATAGTAAGTACAAATCAAAATTTCATATCCTACAATACAGTACACATAATTAGGATTAGCTATAGAACTTACCTAGGCTGCCAGCCATAAGATTGATGCCCATGTCCATGCATATGTCCACTATTTAAATATTTAAAATTATTAACTTATACATAGATTTTGTATAATATTTCAAATGTGTCTCTATTTTCTGGAAATTGCATTATGTGTCCAATGAATACATAATAATATATGCTAGTTACAGTATATATGAATAATGTATTTGTAGTATGTACTATACTATTGTAGTAGATTGTGAAGGTGTGTATGATAGTAGAGTTATGATAAAAAATATTTTTGTTTGCTTTGTTTTGTTTTGTATTTGAAAACTCTACTTTGAGAAAAGAGTGTCATGTCATTAGAAAAGTTTTTGGAATTTTTGAAATTTTGAAAGCAACCAAATGTATTTTTTTACTTACTACTCTCGCCATCCTCCATAACTAGAACTATACCCTGAATGATGTCCATGCCCGTGCCCGTGTCCTCCATGGCCATACGATGGCATCCAGCCTCCATAGTGGCTTTGATGGCCGTGTCTGAAAATATAAATTTGATATTCTTTACATACAACTAGGTTAATTACCTACTTATGTGCTGTACCTAAAAAAAACTACAACCAGTAAGTACTAACAGAGTACCCTACTCAAGATCAGCGCAATTTATAACGACCTTATTGAAATCGATATGAGTACCCTACCATATTAGACTTTTTAATCAAATGGAATTTCACAAAAAATTAAGCTCTATTTTACTAAATATTTTGCTATACCTATACAGATTACAATTACGATTGAAGTTTAATTTTAAACATATGCATAGCATAGACTTAAGCCATATCAAAATCAAAATATCTATTATGGTATCGTATAACTAGCAGCAGTATACATGGGAAATTTGAGGAAAATGGAAGGAAATAGTGCCAGTAGTCGATTGATTGCTTATATGTAGCTATTTTTTTGTGTCAATTTACACAAATATTGAGTTTATTAGGATACTTGACCTCGTATGACTCTAAAGTAACCGAGATATGACCAAGATAGTTGTCCAAAAATAGTCTTTGAAGCTTTCCCGTTTTTGATTACTTTTTGGACATTTTAATAATTGACTTTTTCCGGTCAGAACAGATGAATTTTTCCTATGCACTTAACATAAGCAATAGCTCATGAAAAAAAACTCTACATGACAGTATCTGTAATATCTATGGTTCATTTTGAGCAAAATCAAAATTTCATTCTCTAGCTAACCTAAAATTATAGAATTAATAATTATTTATTGATTATACAATAGTTTGTTACTAGTAGTACAGCTAGTAGGCAAGCGCTAGTGACTGATCTGAATTCTGATAAAAAATCACAAAATTATTCAAAATTTCACAATTCGGTGTCCTGTTTTAATTTGTACGAAATGTTTGCAAATTACACTAAATTCCAGAGTTGAAAAATGTCCAACATAACTTTTTGTAAAATTTCAAAACCCTATACTAACTACTAACCCCTTATTAAAGTGGTCTCTTTTTCAATTTGAAATCATAGTTTTCCTCAATTTGAATACAAAAAGAATATAGGATTTCAAAATTGAAATAAGAATGCCACTACATATCTAGTTTATTCTTTCCGAACTCAAAAATAAGCAAAAATGATTTCTTAGAACTCACCCGTGACCACCACCACCACCATGTCCATATCCATGACCACCACTATGTCCATGTCCATGTCCATGACCACCACCATGTCCATGCCCATGTGACGAATGGTACCCTCTTTTAACAATATTTCCAGCAGCACTAGAATTAGAATCTGTACCGGAACTACTACTGGAATCTGAATCAAAATTATCAGGCGAAAGTTCGATAAAATGTTTATCAATGAGGGTAATGGCGTCTTGATTCTCATCCATCGAGGCATCACTTGCAATCGAAGAATTTATCCACAGTGTGCCCATCAAAAGACACAAAACCTTAAAAATACCCAAAAAAATCAAAAAAATCAAAAATTTTAATTATCTATAGAACTTACGGTAATCTTTCCCATTTTGAACTTTTTCTCAAAAATATTTCAAATCTAATCTATCTATTAAGGAACCTAAGAATGAAATCTAATAAGGATTTGATGAAATAATCCTAAAACTTGTGTGCATTCAATCACAAATTTGATGCCTTATATATAGAAATGTAAATTATCCCAATTTCCGTTTGGCTGATCAAAAGAGAAGGAAATTTACGTTTTTTTTTCTTTCTAGATTCGACTTTCTTAAAACAATTTTTGGCTTTCCATTTAACTTATTAATACAATTTATTATTCAAGATACATACCTATATGTTGAGCCTATAGGTATCTATATATATGTGGTCTATGTATATCATATTTATTTTTAAATTTAAAAAAAAAGTAAGTGATCCAAGTAATAGCTCAAATATTTGAGGCATTTTAAAGTATTTAAAACCTACTTTTATACTTATAATACTCACCCTTGTTATTAAAATTGCCAATTTTAGGGGTAAAAAATTCGACTTTTATAACACGTAATAATTACGATTATTTAGTTAAAGTTTAAAAGGGTTTAACTTTTCCTTTTTAAGATAAGTAAAGTAAATAAGCTGTAGCTTTTTTGATGCACTTTTGTCCAAATTATTGTTATCAACTCTCTCTCTCTCTCTTAAAATCGAATTTTTTGCCTTATTTGAGTAGTATAAATGATTTGACTTTTTAAAGTAAAAGTACCCAACCTACTACATAGACATGGAAGTATGTAAGATGAAATGATAAGAATTTCAAGTTTTTGAGCAAAAAATGTCGAACAAATTAATTTTTTTATTTAAGTAGTAAGTAGTTGATATAATTCAAGTGCATTTGGCTTATGGATTGACTGATTAGTATAGGTATACAGATAGAATTGAGTCAAAAAAGAAATTTTTTAAAATATAAAATACCTACAGTATACGGAGTAGTAGTGCATAATTTGTGACATGTTGGTAGAAAATGGTTTATTTTTAGAGTTTATAAGCCAAAGAATCTTAATCCTAAGGTTAGACTAAAGGCTTCATGTAAGTATTGTATTTTAAAAGTCCAATTTTGATCAAAATTTGAATCATTTTTTAATAATTATATATTATTCAAACCTATGGGTAAATCTCAATAATCCCAAAATTATGATAATCTAGTTATAAGAATAAGACTATTATTGATATGGGTAGGCAGTAGTGCCTACTAGAAGTCTCATTTTAACCTTAATAACTGTCAAAATTTTTCAAAATTTTCAAAATTTTACTAATCACTCAAATACCTAAAACTGTTTTTTAAAAATTCCAGACTAGACTTTAAAATTTTTGGTATGAAACCTTTTTATAAAATTTGAATGTTTTTTTTTCTCTATACAAATGACACACTGTTCTTGCATTTAGCCTAAATGATTTAGGTTAAGGCTCTGATTTAATCTCATCCCTATTTTGGTTGAATTTACCACTACATTTTTGGTCTAACTTTACCCCCTGTATGAAATTAACCCAAAATTGTTTTAGTTTCTGTTAGGATATAAAAAAATTTGTGTTAAAATCATACAGCAAAGTAAAGTTAGACCAAAAATAAAGTGGTAAATTCAACCAAAATAGGGATGAGATTAAATCGGAGCCTTAATCTAATTGCAAGAATAGTGCAGTGTGTCATTTGTATAGATAAAATAATCAACTAAATATAAAAAGGCTTCATTCCAAAATTTTTAAAGTCTGGTCTGGAATTTGATTAAAAAAGTTTTAGATCTGTTAAGTGGAGCTATTTTGTAAAATTTTGTAAAATTTTGACAATTATAATGAGACTTCTAGTTAATATACCTACAGATAGTATTACCTACCCTTATTCTTATACATTATACAGCTAGATTATCATAGTTTTGGGCACCTTATCAGAATTAAGATTTTGGAACATTACAGAATTTGAAATTTTGATTTTGAATAAAAAATTCCTAATTATAGATTAGAATCAATAAGTTCATTGCAAAAAACAGAATTTATTTCGATTTTTGGTAGGGTATAAGATAATCCAATAAGTTAATATGTAAGAGGTATAAAAAGTGTATCAGTAGTGAACAATCTGCGGTTATCCATGGTTTATCCGTAATAATGGCTGTATGGATGAGCTGGATATCTATGAGCATGGTATGCTACAAGAGTACAAAATTTAAGTAAATTTTTACAAATTAGTATCAAATTACAAAGGTTTTTTATACCATAGTATGGATGAGTGTAATGATGTGGTGCATGTGGATAATGATGTGGGTAGCCTATAAAACAAAATAAGATATAAAGTTTTCCAAATTTTTAAAAATTTCGAGTGACTATACCATGGGGGTGATGGGGGTGGTGTGGTGGTGGTGGAGGAGGTGGTGGTGGGGTTGTAGTTGCTAAAATTTGGAAATTTTAGCAAAAAATTTGAAAAAATTCGAAAAAATACTTACTTGGATAACGGTAGTTGTAATTGTGGGGGTAGTGGTGAGGAGGATACACTAGAAAAGAATTTCAATTTTGAATTTTGAATTTTCGAATATTTGGTGGTTTTTTATACCATGTGGTGGATAAGTGTGGGCTGGATAGTGTCCTGGATAATGTCCAGGATAGTGCCCTGGATAGTGTCCAGGGTGACCAGGATATGACCTTTTCTCTATATCACTTGATGCAATTTCCTGATCTTTTTCTACAGTTTCCTCGGCACAAATCGCCATTGCAAGTAATGCAAAAAAGAGCAATAAAACCTGAAAAATATGTAAATATTCATTAGTCTCTAAATGCTCGACAAGGTCTCAAAATTGTAACAAAATTTCGCCTTTTTTGAATAAAATGACATGAACTTTGACCTGAATTTCAAGTCTTAAAATGGATACTTTTCTTTTTGATCTTTGTAGCTTTTTTGATACTTTTGATCTTGAAATTAGAACAAAATTTTAGATATTCTGGTTACTTTTTACTTAAAGTCGTTTTTGGTTTTAGTCATTTTTGATTAGTCGTTTTTGATTAGTTATTTTACCTTAGTCGTTAACGGGGGTGATACGCTTTTTAGGTACCTACTTTTGTAATGATTGCTAAAAATTTAAGTTTTTAAGAATATTTTAGGCATCTTTAAATTTTTCAGAACCTTCGTACCCTACTATAAATTTAGGAAGTGTATTCTATAATAGTAAAAAAATTTTTTTTGGATTTAAATGCTTTTTTACGCATTTTTAATTGATGTAAAGCTAGGTGTTATACATTTAAAGATAGTTATTTTTAATATATTTTTAGTTAGGTGTAAAATTTACAGTAATTTGCTGCTAAATGTCTGATAAAGTGATAAATTTTCAAGATATTTCTGGTTTACTGGTCAAATTGGATAATTATTATATAAAAATAATTACTGTTCCGCATTTCTCTCTCTCACCTCAAGACTCAAAAAAACACATAATAATAATCATAATCATAAAATACTTATTAAACTTAAGACCCAGTCTGATCCTGCCTGTGTCTGTATAGTGCAAGTATGTGTGAGATTTTGTATTAAAAAATTACATCAAAAAATTTAAATGGAAAATAATTGTGGTTTCTGCTCCACTTACTCCGTAAGAAAAGTAAAACCAAATACATACTACTCGTAGTATACAGATAGTAGGTAACTTGAAAATCTCATAAATAAAACTTGTATGCCTATCTATCAGTATCTATATATCTAGATAAGTTTAAAAACAAAGTTAAAGTTCCAAATATGACTAGCTGATAGAAAACAGACACTTGTTCACTTATCTTGTAGGTCACTGAAAAAAATCTTCAGTAATTTTTGGCAAAAAATCCAATTTCTTGAATATTTTTTCCAAATTGATTCAAAATTTGGAAAAAATCGACCAAATTTTGATAAAAATGATAAAATTTTCAGAATTTTTAGAAAGGATTATGGGATTTCTGGTTTTTATAAGACTTGAAAGCTGAATATATCCTTTAAAATTTTATAATCTTATGATCATACACATATACAGTAGTTTATTTTGGCTACTTTTGCTAAAATTTTCATACCTCTTTGTTGATATATAGGTACCTATAATTGTAAATTTTCAAAAAAAAATCAAAATTTTGACTTTTCCTGGATGTAATTCATTTGAAAATTTGAAAAATCCAAACAATTTTTGGTAAAATTTTGACAATATTTTCATCTAAAACTCCCAAAATTTACAAAATTTCTCCTAAAATGGATCTTAAAACTTTTCAGACAGATTGAAATTTCACAAGTTCGAAAGAAATTTTGAGGTACCTTTTTGACATTTTTGTATAAAAAGAGGTTTTTTTGGAATATTTTATAAATTTTGATCAATTATCTTGATATAAAGAGTTCTAAAAGTAAGGATTTCCAAGTGTCTGTGATTTTCTAAACTATACACAAATTCCCCATAATATTCTAAAGTATCTACTTATAATTTATTTATTTTTTACAATTTTTTAAAATTACTCAAAAGGAACAGGTCGATTTAATGCTTCGACTTATGACTATGATAAATACTATTACTAACTACCTACATATCTGTACTCGTATTATACTAGGTAGTGTAGTATTTTGTTATAAAATTAAAAATTATGCAAATTTTTAACTACAATCTATTAATTAAAAAAAGGAAATTACAAATTATAAATAAGAAGTAGGTAATTTATTATAGTGAACTTACGCTTGTTGATTTCATTTTAGAAAAACTTTCTTAAAATCTTTGAAAAATTTTACAAAATTTTTATCAAAATGATTGAGATAATTGGAGTGCAAATACTAGTACTGACTGATAATTAAACTTATTTCGGATTTCATTTATATACTTTTTAAAACTGGGTAAAAGTACAGAAATATTGGACAGATCATGTTCTAATTGACCCAATAATTAGCTGGCTTTAATACTATTATAGATAGATAAGATCACCCTTTCATTCTGTATTCTGTATTTACTCGTACTATTTGGCTAATTACTTTGTAAAAAGAGATTTAGAAAAATTACATTGGAATAGGTTATGCAATTGAGTCAAGAATCGATTTTATTCAATTAAAAATCCTTTCAATTTCCAAAATACTTGAGGATATAGATTACATTTTACTATTGTAATTTGTATCACCTGCTTTTTAGTTTAATTTGAGACAATTCGTGATGCTTTTAAAGGCTACAATCTTAATTGATCTTCTTAAGCTATCGAGATTTTTATTCCTTAGCCTTATTAGAGTATTTAAATAGTAAGTAGACAGTGATAGTGATTGATAGTTATAAATACCTACTTGTAAATCTCATTATTTTTATCTAGTTGGATTATGTAATCTTAAAAATTTCATTTTCTTGTTGAAAATAGTGTTGAGATAAAAGACATTTAACTTAAGTTAAGGCTAGGTTTTAAACTACTTGAGGAATTGACGATGACAGGGTCATCGGACATGTCCAAAACCAATTTCAATCGATTCGGCATCCTTCAATACCTACTAGATCCGATTTTTAGGCAATTTGGACCAAAAAATTTTGTCAAAAAACCTACTAGATCCGATTTTTAGATGAAAACCCACATAAAAATTTAGAAAAAGAAAAAAAAATCCCAAAATTTTCTGACTTGCAAATATCTTTACTCGGTCCTATGCTCTGACTACGAGTACCTATCAACTATCAGTATAATTACTACCTTATACCTACATAAAATAATTTCAAAATTTTTGCAAAAAATTTGCCAAACTATTCACAATAATATAATACTTTGTATGCATATTGATAATCTAACGAGGTTTAACAGATTTTGTCCCTGGCTCGCATTTTGAAGATTTTTTACAAAATATCTAGATATGCGATTTTGAATGCAATTTCATTTTGTTTCAAAATGGATTGTTTGATTTAAAGAATGCAAAAATAACTTGCCGATTATTTATTGAATTTTTAAGATTAGGTTATAAATTAAGCTGGCGAAATATAACAAATTATAATTTTTTTTTTAAATAGACGCAAATGACATGATTAGATACACGTATATCTTTCTTTGAACATTTCAAGTGAATTATGAGCATTGTCAGCAAGAAAAATATAATTAATTGTTGCTTTTTGATTTAAAAAAAGAGAATAATTTTGGTTTAATGCAATTTTTTGGAAGGGTTGATGATTCTAATTGCTGGCTTGAGGTCAATGGTTATAATTTGGTATGGTTGTCCGCATTTTTTTTGTGCTTTTTTGTATGCAAAGGTTTTTACAGATTTAGATTGTCCATGGTTTAATAGAATGGGTAGCCTCCAAATCCACCATATCCACCATAAAGTCCACCTATTTAAAAATGAATAAAAAAAACAGCTTATAAAGGGCTTGTTAATTTAATATTAATCTTACCATAGCCTAATCCATATCCGTAGCCCCCATATGGATATCCACCAAAGCCGTACCCGAAACCTAAATAACCTGAATTATTACTTTATCAATTTCAAGTAATGACTTGAAAAATTTTGAAAAAAGTTCCAGAAATTCATAACTACATAAACATATACTTATTCAAATTTTTTGTCAAGTTTCATAAAGTAAATTTCGATATCAAACCTGGATATCCATAACCGAAACCTAGAAAATTTAAACCATTACAAGTCGAAATTTAATTACATGAGGTTTTGAAATATTTACCTCCATAGAGCCCTCTTTTCTGTTTATTCGATCCTGTTTAGTTAATTAGAGTTATTAAAGAATATGTTCTGAAATACTGTATTTGGTAAATTTACCTTCAGCTCCTTGAGCTTCAAGTGGTGCACCTCGTCTTACATGTTGTCCTTGTTCTGGAACGTTCTGTTGGGCTGATATGCAAACGACGGCCAAAGCGACCAAGAAAAGAGCCTTAAAAATTCCAAAAAATTAATTTTTAAAAAATTTTTTCAAATATTTCGGAAAAGATATCAAAAAACCCTGAAGAAATCTTGAAAATTCTCATGATATAATTACGAACCTACTTTAATATGTCAAAAAATTGCTTAAAATCCAGCAAATTTTGGTCGAGTTTGGAGTTATATCAGAAATTATTGCGATAATTTAAAAAATTATTAGAAAAAGTACTCGCAATAGCTCAAATAATATTCGATAATTTCCAAAAAACAGAGGATTTAGAGAAAAACCTTTTGCATATGTAAAAATCAGACAATTTTTCAACCACACATGTCAAAATAAGTTTAAAAAAATTAGATAATTAGATAGAAAAAGGGATTATTTTGTTCAGAATTTGTATATTTGGAAGCGTTTTTCGCCAAAATTTGCACACATTTTGTTAATTTTTTTGCAATATTGTTTAGAATTTGCAAACATTGAAAGGTTAATGGCAAAAATTGCACAATTTTTGGCAAAATTTTTGTAAATTTTTTGACTAAAATCAAAGATATCGGTATATAATAAGAAAAAATCCAAAATATTTTCTAAAAATTTTGAAGAAAAAGCTCGACGAGCTCAAAAGGTTTGAATGAAGTAAAAAATCTCCAGGATTTTGATAAAATAGCAAAACTGATGAGTATTTAATAATACGAGTATTTACTTACAATGATGAATTTCATATTGAAATTAAGTTTTTTATTTTGGAAAAAAATTCCTAAAACAATGATCAAGTTATGTGAATAACTGTAAGTCTGATGAATATTTGATATATTTCCTGCAGGTTCTGGGCCTATTTATATTTAAACCAAGTCCTCGACGTGTCCTTAAAAATTTTACAAGCATGTTATGAAAATAAAGTGAGTATTTTTCAAGTTAGATAAGAGAAGAATAGAAAAAAAGTATGTTAAAATCTTACATGCTTACCCAAATCACCTCAAAATACGCTGAAATACAATACAATATATGTATAAAAAAAGGATAATTTTAATTATGATTATTGTCTTTGTATAAATTATAATTATACCATTATATAGTCATATCAGTTAATAGTACAACCCCTTGAACTCTTTTTTTTTCTTTTCCCTATCGCCCTATCTACAGATTAAACAGTTAATTTTAATTATTTAAGATATTTTTATCCAATGCATTATCTGAAGTCTTGAGGATTGTTTCAACATGTGTTTCATACTCTAATGCCTATCTCTTGTATGTAATATTCATTTTTTGTGTAATTTAAATGGAATACATAATAATATGTAATAAGTATCTACATTTTTGCATTTTAAAGCTAAAATGAGTAGAGAAATACTAACAAACATTCATAAAGCTCGCTCAAACACAATTTCAATTACCTACCTATATAGGTAAGGCTTTTCAAATTTAATTTGGTAAAAAATTCTTGAGATCAAATTCAAAATGATCTTGAAACTCCTTTGTATAATATGATATGATAATATCTATCAGCCGAAATTTTGAGTAGATATACTACTATAAGATCTAACCCAGTTTTAAAAACCAGATTTTGCCCAATTTACAAGAATCTACTATGTAAAATCGAGACTAAATTCAAGTTGTTCAGAGCTCATTTAAATCATTATTATTAATTCGAGAATTGGAACTATTTTCATTTCTTTGAAAAATTTGGACTATCTAGTGTAGGTACTTTTTGTATTTTGATTTTGTACCTACTTTCATTGATCACACTGATTCTGATTTATAATTTAGAATTAGGAGATAGAGAAACAAAGAGATTTATAAGAATTTTGTCTTCTATTATAAATAGAGATTTGTCACTCTGCTGTTTGAATAAACATGCGAGCTAACAATGTAAATAGTAGTGGGTAATTTTAATATTTAATTAAATTAGAAAGACTTTTTTTAAACTTTGTTTTATCACACTCATACTACTCATGCACATATGTACTTATATGAGAACATGGACATTTATTGTTTTACAAAACACAAATGTTAATTGTGAAATATCATTTTTACTTTTTACCTAATATGCACCTTATATATTAAGTATAATATTGCTTATAGTAAGATATGAGCAAGGTAATGTCAACTCAACTTAACCCTATTATTATTCATTCTGTAGACTACAGTAGTAGTGAAATTGTTTGTTTTTTCTAGCTTCCGACAAAATCTAATTATACACATTTGTGTGTAAAACAATAAGTGAACAAATGTCTTAAAAATATGAAAAAAGATAGGCAGTCTTGCATGATAATTACACCCTCGCTCGCTCGGTATATTACATACATTACCCTACCTAAATTCTAAATAATAATAAATAATAAACAACAAAAATAACAATAAGAAAAGAATTTTAAAGAGACTTTGATTCCCTGATTACTTTAAGATTAGTTAACTTAACTCTTACTTTTTAACCTCGTATATACCTATTCTACCTACCTATACTATACTATACTACAGTACTATATCATAAGATTATAGCTACCTACCTATGTAGATAACATATATCTGACAATTAAGCCATCATATAACCCTTCCAAATAAAACTTTTTTTGCAATTAAAATTTTAAGACTACAGATTCTCTATACCTTACATACCTACCTATCTAAAGAAATGAATAGCTAATTCGTCAAGAAAAAAATAGAAATATTTGATAGGTAATTGACAATCTTTTAAATGGCAAGTATAGTTTTAAATGTCAAAAGTTTATTTAATAGGAAAATTGGTAATAGGTATTTAACAGCAATTAAACAAATCTCAAATTCTGAACTCATATATAGGTAGGCGAATTAATTAGATTTAACTTTTTAAGATTAAGATTCAAAAACTATGAAAGAAAACAAGTTATATTACTAGTTAAATTAGAAAAAAATAGAATAAATCAAATTAAATCATACGAAAAAATGTAAAAATCCTGAATTCTGAAGAATTTTGACTATTTTTACTAGTCAAGACTCATGTCCATGAATTGAAAGAAATCATCTTGCATTAAAGCATCGAAACCCATTTCAGACTTAATTTTATTGCTTCCCTTATCTGCATTCTCCTTTTTAATTTTAGTCTGTAACATAGCTTCAACTTCCTTCTTAATGTCAGCAACTTCCTTCTTAACTCCACTGCTATCCATCTTCATAACTTTAGATGGTGGACATTCAATTTCCAGCCATGGAAATGAGGCAGCATTAGTAAACCTAGTAGATGTTGAAGGCCCACTTGAATTAAAATTTTGGCCAGGCTCAAAAGATCTCTTCCACATAGTTTCACACCATTGTTCCATTTGACGGATAATCATTTCGTCTTGAAACAAGTCCCTTTGCTTTTGATTTCAAATAAAAAAAATTTGGATTAAATTGAGTGTTTATTTTATATACATATAATACATATACATATAAATATAAACTATAAAAACTACATTAGTATTTAATTATAATAATGAAACTCACAATCTCATCTTTCATAGATTGCACATTCATCTTCATATCGTGCAACTGACCCATTTCATCAATGGTCCTTGTAATATTAGCTTCAATTAATTTGATTCGACGTTTTTGGGCTTCAGATATTTTTTGCGGACGTCTAAGGGGTTCTTGAAAAATAAAAAAATATATAAATTAGTTAAGTACTAAATATGCACTAGGAAATGTACCTATTTTATTTTTAACATGTAGTAACAACTTTAAAATTCAAAATGACTTAGATAAATTAAATTAATAAAATGTAATTAGGTATAGCAAAGGGGGCAAATCTATTAATAAAAAATAGCTTTCAACTAAATTTTTCTATTATGTACCTGCAAATGGAAAAGGTTGTGGTCTTGATGGATCTTTGTTCTGCATCTTGGTCAGTCTTGAAATAATTCCAATTCTCTGAATCTCGAAACTTGTCAACGACAATGACCTAAAAAAGTATAAATTAGATAATATTTAGTTTATAGGTAACAATGACAATGATGAATGAAGAACATAGCTTCAGCTAAGCTTCAAACTCAAGTATTAAGCATCACCACTCACCACCACCATCCATTAACATTGCATAATTAGCAATTAACGACCTTACGACAGATACTGAATCTGTGAATGGATGAGATTTAGATATTTAGGTAGTTTATTTTATTTTAATCATGAATCTTGATAAGAATCAAACATTGAACATCACTTTTTAGCTTAATAAATGACATTATATTTTGTTAAAAGTAAAACCTACCTTCTACTCTACTTCTATCTACATAATAAATTCGTGTTTCAAGTCAAAGCTTCAGACAAATATGCCATTTTCAATCTCAATCAACAAATTGGGTTGGAATTTTGCTTAAAAAATTAGATATTAGAATTGGAAGGTAGGGTTATTAGGATGTAATTAGCTAATCTAAAAGTTTAATAAAGGTACTAGATCTTAGATTATAATATAATATTTTACATCATCATTATTAGAAATTAGGTTATGGTTGGAGGCGGAGCGAATGCGAAAGATTTTGCTTCCAATACTACAAAGTAAAATACCTACATTAGCTAGGTACGTTACATGCGAACATGTTAATTAGGATCAAATTGGGCTCGTCAAAGCTGAATCTGTATATATAATTTTGTTTGTCAAGATTTTTTTTATTTCATTTATGGTCATC
>JAQIXA010001490.1:0-24444 GCA_034699045.1 Nanhermannia cf. coronata Gr-Ori-00579 | reverse complement strand
AGAATCGACATCAAGAAGTGTTACTTTCCTTGTATCCTCGTGAATTCCAACAACTGCAGCTCTAATGATATCTTTATTTGCTTCAGCTGAAAAATGAAATTATATAATGAATTCTTAAAACTTAAAATATATATGTAATAGGTAGATAAAGATATAGGTAGGTAAATTAGATTTAAAAAAACTTTTTAGCAAAATCTATCTTACCAGCTACAATCATTCCAGGCTCGACCTCCTCTAAACTGATAAAGATTAAAGGGTTCCCTTTTACTTGCCTATAAAATGTCCTTAGTAGTTTCTTGAGATTATCGTACTGAAAATGAAAAATAAATAATTAGGGAAATAACTAATAAGTGTAGAAAAACAATATAGATAGGTTACCTTATTTTGAACAGCTTCGTTTTCCTCATGAACATAGATGTAACTATCAAAATCAGCTGAAAGGATTTTAATGTTTACTTCACCTTTAGGAAATTTATAGGGTAGACAGTTCTTCGAGTGAAAATACTTCTTAAAAACAATCTTGCTTTCTCGCTTTGGGGTATCAGCAGCAGGTGTTGAACCGCATTTCCAATTCTTTCGACTTGCATTCTTTCGACTTGAAAGAACTTCCATTTTTAAATTTTAAGACAAAATGAGACTAACAAAGTAGATATTTGCTCAAAAGCTAAACGCTAACTGATTCGAAACTAGAATTTTCCTTGTATAAATTTCTTGAAGCTAATAGACTAATTTGAATTCTATTTGAGCACCTAATCTATTCTTATCCTACTTACATTACATTACAATATTGTATCTCTCTAGGTAAAGATGTCCAGCTAATTTAAATCTTGAACTTTCGACAAAGTTCAATAGTTATTTATTCTAAAATGATAAAGTTTAAATTCAAAGCTTAAATATTTGCATCTCTAGTAATTTTTGACCAGTCTTTGTTTGACATCGTGCTATTTTACTAAAATAGATAAATATGTTAATTTTATTCAAATAAAATAGTTCACTATATTTTAACAAAAAATTGCAATCTGTATTAAAAAATTTAACTTGAGATCAGTAATAGATCTTCGTCCTCATTTTCGCTCTCGCTTTTCATTGAAGCCACATCTTCATCATCATTATTACTAGGTATTACCTCAATTAAGTTTTCCGTGTTCTTAAGTTGATTAATTAAATATTTCATATAAAATTTACTGTATGATGAGCTGAAAATATAAATTTTTTAAATTAAAATTTTTAGATAAAAGATAGGTTAAAGCTCGAATGGTAACTTTAAATGTTAGCTATATACTTACAAGTTTAATAGCTGTGATTCTTTTTCTTGTACTTTACTTTCTATCAAAGCTAAAGTGGGTAAAAGTTCCCCTTTGTTTGCAAGCATTTTCATAAGATTACAGTCTAAAACCTTCTTGATCCATATTAAATATAATTCTAGATGCTTATTTCGACCAAATTCAAATGCTAAAAATCTCAAAAGTTGTTTGATTGTTTCAAATGGAAGGCCATTACATACAGATTCGACTATATAAAAAACGAAAGAAATAGTAATTTCACTTTGCAATGCAATTTATAAAAACTTACCATTAATAAAAGGTATTTTCTCAATGACAGATCTTGTAATATTTTGGATATTTAATTTAAGGGCTTGGAATAAGGCAACATCATATTTTTCATCTTTTAAAAAGGAATAAATGATTTTTGGTGTTATCTCCTCATCAGCCCCTTGTGGCTCAAATTTTAATTGATCATCACAAGAATAAACTAAAACACCTTCGGTTGTAGCTGCGGCCCAACAACTTCCTTTTTATAGCGTACAAATTAAACATTGTTAAAATATAGAAAATATGAGTAAGTAATGTAATGATTATTATTACTATTTACCTGTAGGTGAAAACTTGACACACCATATTCGCATTTCAGGTTTATATCTCCTTGAAGCCATATCACCTAAACATATCACAAAACATAGCATAAATACAATTTTTAAGCTAATTATGATTAAATTAATCCTTTAATTAAAATAACTATAGGTATAGGGTAGGTATGTAGATATTACAAATTACCTTTTCTAACACCCGGCAGACTTAATTTATCTTCATCGTAAGTTTGTCTGTCTTCATATAATTGAGTATTGCCAAATTCAGTCATTGTTCGATGATTCATTATTTCCTATTAAAATAGTAATAGGTAACTTAAATTAGACCTAATTGTTTTACATATTATATCAAATCTTTAATCAGACATCCGACAACTGATAGCAGCTGACAGATTAAATTATAGGAATTTTAAAATATAATTTTGACTTACGCTAACACCATCATAGCTCAAATTTTTTGTAACACGATAAGACCCAATTAATATTTGAAGTTCAGCATTAAACATTAAAATGTTTTTTGTAGTTCCACCACTAACAAATGATTGGCCGTCAGGTGAATATGATATTGTACTAAAATAACTAAACAAAATAAATAATTTTAAACCAGAATTTTTGGTCATTCATACATTTTTATTAAAATTAATATCTACATACCTATTACCTATATCATATCTAAAATAGTATAATAGTTAGGTAACTTACTTGTTTGTTTGATTTTTCTTTGATGACACTAGATCAGTAGATGATAGTTTCTCGCCGAGGATATTTTTTCCTAAAATTGCTCCTCTTTCTTGACCATTTTCAGGGTTTATTACATGAATATACGAATCCAATGTTCCAACAACTAATTCTTTACCATCTGGTCTAAATGAAAGACAGCATCCTAAATTGAAATAAAATAAACGTATACCTAGTTAGTGTACACTTTTAAATTATTATACAACATATTAATTTATAACAACCTTCAGTTGAAAATAAAACAGTCTCACAATTAGATGAAGAATCAATGGCATCCCACAAGCGTAATGATTTATCCAAACTTAATGAAGCTAGTCGAGTTGAATTAGGTGAAAATGCAAGGGAAGTTACAGGAGCTTCATGCCCTTTTAGCGACTCAAGTAAATGCCCAGTTTTTAATGACCAAATGAAAATGTCCGAATCTTCTTGAGCACCTGCTGCTACTAATTCGCCACTCGAGTCAACACTAACACACGAAAATTGTGCAGGACGATTTGAAGTAAATGTTCTAAAGTTACGATATCTATTTAAAAAAATAAATTAAAAGTAAATAAAAAGTTAAAACAAAAAAAGTATATTATTGTGTCCACTTCACCTCGTCATATCATAAGCACGAACAGTTCCGTCCAGCGATGAAGATAAAACAGCTCTTCCTTCTTGAGTAAATACAACACCGGTAACAGAAGATGTATGATCTTTAAAGCTCGCAAATATATGTGAATATTTAACTTGACTTAAAAGAACCTATTCGAGCAATAAAAGTAATTGTTTAGTAAATAGTTGTAAATGTAAATACTCTTTACTTACTTTTCCATCTTCACAGCCTAGAACCATATTAGTACCATTTGGTGAAAAATCAATTGAAGTAATATGACCTGATGCTCCTTGTTGATCGAAAATATAGGATTCACTTTGCCATTCCCATACTAAAATTTGTTGTAAAGAATGTGAACCTAATGACACCCAATCACCTTTTGGATTTAGGTTAATTGTCGACACTTCGGATCTCATAGCACTGTTACAAAAAACCAATATCATCTTAAATTCTGCTTGGCGTTTTATAGTTATGATTAGTGTTAAATAATTATTGTACCTTAAGACTTGAACGAGTCCAAAATCAGGCATTGTGTGAATTGAAAAACATCCATTAGTAAATCCGGATACTAAAATTTTCGCTCTTTTATTATAATCAGCACATGATACATCAGATCTATCAAGTCCTTTAGTTTCCTTCCACATATCAGCATAGAAGAATTTTTCAAGTTTATAAAATCTTGCATAAAGATTTTGACCATTGGATAGTGTTTGAACTCGTGGGTTTTTTCTTGGTGTTGGGCCATCATCTTGATTTTCAGCATCATCATCGTCAAAGTCCTCTTCTTTGTCTCCAATCTTAAATGGAATTAATTCTTTAGCTTCATTCTCATATCCCCAATTACATAATTGACCATTCCTGTAAATAAAAAACGAGTAAATTATTTTTACTTAATATAAAATATAGGTAGGTACATTTGTTAAAATAAGTATCAATTATGTAGGGTACCTGCTTAAAGCATAAAAATTATAAAACTCTCCAGTCATAAAGCAGTTAACAATGGATGCTGAATGTCCAGTTATCGAACAACTCTTGAAATTAGAATACTTTTCAATACTATGAATTCCAATCATGGCATCTTCATATCCGATGACAATTAGTTTTGAGTCCTCCGACCAAGACACAGAAGTGACATTTGATGTAGAATTAAAAACTTTTCTCATTTGAAATGCATTGAAGGCTTTTTTAATACCCGGACAATTATAAATAAAAACTATAAAAACAAAGTATTAGAGGTACTATCGATATCGAATAAGTATGTACCTAAATATTATTACAGAAATTAAAAATACCTGTATTATTTTTGGCCACAGCAAAATATTTTCCATCATAAGAAAATTTTATTATCCTTATTGTTTCTCCAAGCTTTAAACAATGAAGCATAGCTCGACTAACCATGCTAATAATGTGTACTTCACCAACTAAAGATAAAGATTGGAAATCATCAATTTCCAATGTTTTTAAAATTAGGTTTTTAAAATTATTTCAACATCCCAACCATACCTTCATTTCCTGCAGCAAGTAACAAATCTGAAGGTGAAAAATCAATAGCTGTAAAATTATGACTACTCTCTGCATTCAAACATTTTGATTCATTTCTACATAACAAATAAAAAACATTATTTTAATTAAACATTTTAAGCCTTCTACTATAAATAATTGCCTTATATATAAATGACTAATTTACTTGTTAAGATCATGAACAATAATCCGATTTCCACAAGGTGATACAAGGTTCTCTCCAATTTTATTATCAAATACTGTATTTCCCTTCACAAAAGCTGGTCTGATAATTTTCGAAAACTAAAAAAATTAAAAAACATTAATATGGTCTATTTGTATTATTCAATATTCAGCTGTGCTGTTCAGCTCTGAAAATCCACATAAAGTCTTCAACTTTCTAATGTTAAAGTAGTGTATATGTTTTTCACAACTGAAATAATGAACTAGCTGCACTACTAATATATTATTTTAAAGTTAGTAACTAAAATTTATATTCAAAACATTGCATTCCTAAAAACTAAAATGAAAATGAATAATAAAAGTCTATTTTTTCTATATTTTGTATACTCTGAAAAACCCAATTTTGGCCTCTACTCTCTACTTAATCTGGTATATAATTTCTATTACTAATATGCCTTTTTATAGTTCAACTCTGTAAAAAAACCCGAACTCGGCCTTAACATTCCACATGAATACATAGATAGATGTAAAAGTGAGGCCAAAATGTAGTTTTTCAAAGATGAAGTAATGCTGCAGTGATATGTCAATGTCAAAATTTAAATAAAAAATAAAGTTAGTATTAAGTTTAGTAATGTACCTGATAATTCTTCATTTTTTAAGTGGTTTTTATAGGTCACCACCAGAATCTTAGTCCAAAAGTTGACCTTTTCCAGGCACAGGACAGGGACAAAAAGTTGTCGACTTTTTTTTATTTAATTAAACTTGTTTAAGTTTAGGGCTTAATGACCTAGGGTTAGGGTATTTAAGGTAAATAATTTTTTTTTTTAATTTTAAATTAAACCATTAATTCCACGTGAAATTCAAAGTTGACCACTGGCACCAAGTTTCTATGCCTGGATCTATGACCCAATTGTATCAAGATGCCCTGACATGGGACACATTTTATTTTTGAGGCAAGCGCATATCAATATGGGAGTTCCCCATTGCATTGCCCAGCACAAAACCATCCATACAATTTTTAGATGAGAAAAACCATACCATTTTACAATTGCATATACCCACTATACTAAACCTGCCTGCACTGTTAAAAATTAATCTTCTCTCTCCAACTTTTTTTGAGCCAGTCAGTCAGCAAGAATTATTTAAAACTTTTAAAACTATTCTTCGTCGTCGCCGTCAATCCAATTTGGTCAATTTTATTGAAATATCGTCTCTCGAGGGCCCCCCCTTGTCATAAGAGTGGTCACCACCAAACCATCACTCACACACTACACGATAGTCAAGTCCAAGGGCTTTTTTACAGTCAAAGTCAAAGGTAGCATTTAAAGGAGGCCAGACGAGTTAGACACACAAGTCCCTTCGTCAACTTAACTTAATTCTACTCACATTACCTAAATATAATGGGTGACGAAGTTCAGAATCCGGTCTATGGACCTTTCTTCGGTGTCATGGGTGCTGCATCAGCTATGGTCTTTTCCGGTAAGATCATCTTTTTTCTAATCTAAAACTAGGTACCTAATAATCTTTACTTGTAAAAAGTAGTTACCTTAAAACCTTAATGCCCTACTATACTATTCATCAATTTATTGTCATCAAGAATCAACATTTTAATTATCTTTGTAATTCCATCGTCCTAGCTAGTTGCATTGTCATTTTTTTGACGATGATGATGACAATTCTATAAAAATTGTTGTCATCGACAATTTGCTTGTTTAATAGACCAGTAGAATATAATAAAAGTTTAAAAGAATGTATAATATGATAAGTTGATTAGCAAGCATTCCATTTTCCATCATCACTTTTTTATCAGTTAAAAATCAAGACTAGAATGGAATAGACCTAATCCTAAATCCTAATAAACTTATACTTATAATATAGACAATACACATACATAATTATAAATTATAATCTAAAATCTAAATATCTTGAGGTTTTTGTTGGTATTTTACATTTTTTTTGTTAGTCATCCTTAGCGTCGTCTTATTTTTAGCTTTCTGACATAATTTGTGGAATTTTACAATTTTTTAAAATTTAAACCTGTATGATCTGTGTAATACTTATGTGACGACATTAATAATAAGAGTCCTTTAAGCCCTTATTCTGTGTATATTTTATGTTTGATAAAAATCTCTAACTAAATAATACTTAAGTAAAGTACCCTACAAGATACATATTACATTCTAGAATTATAGTTTAATTTTTTTTACTTGTATCATCCTCAATTTATCGATGCTAGTGCTATACCATATATATACTGATACAGATACATAAGTAGTAGGTGCATATACATTGTAACTTATAGGCAATCATAATGCAAACTCAAAGATGAGAAGCTTTTTATTAAGTTAAAAATCAATGACTTATATTTTTATTACTATAATGTAATACTTCTATTACATTTAATAGTGAATCAAATCAGCTAGTAAATGCTGATTTTAATTTAATTATAGAAATGAAGCACTATAAAGTTAGACGGACCTAGATAGGTTTCTTTTTGACTATAATATGTACCTAGGTAGGTAGTAGGTAGTCGATTAGTTTTTAAGTTTTACGGTATGATTAAAATCACTATCATGATTTTGATTATTAAAATAGAATACATCTGTTGATTAAACTTTTATTCTATTTTATAATATAATTACGTAGGTAGTTTAGATTGTTGTAGTTGTAATAGCCAATAGGGATTTATATTTGCCGTTTTTACTTTCAATATCAGATGATCATAAAAATTTAATTTTAATTTTTTATCTCCTAATTACTTACTATTTGTATTTTAATGCTAATGCTAATCATCTTATGTTTAGAATTTTATTAATCATTCTCGTATAATATAATCCACTAAACAAAATTTTTAATTACTACTTTTAATTTTATTTCCATTCTTAGAATTTCATTTTTTACGAGTTCTTGGTAATAAAGTAATGTTATGTAGGTAATTATAATGATGGTGTCGAGGTCGAGACTAGAATTTCGAGTGTTATTGTTATTAAGAGTAGTTAAATGACCTAATAATAAAAAGGATAGTGTTAATTCATTCATAATATTTTTTATTTGATTTGAATTTTTAGATTGATCAAGATTTTTAGAAAATTTAAGATGTTCAGTTTTTGTGTAAACCTAAATACCCGAATCCGGGTTCTAGCTCTATAAAGGTTGAAGCAGTAGTGGTATTAGTATAAAAAATTGCATATGTCGGGATATTTGCTAGTAGGGCCCTTTTGGGTGGATCCAGGATTTGATCGATCTTTTTTGCTATACGATACGATACCTTTTTAGCATTGCCTTGCCTTCGCCTTCCTGCTCAGTACTTTCTCAATTTCTCACTCTCACTTTAAAATAATAATAAAATTCTTCAACAGCTAGCCACTAATACGAATAGGTATCTAACTCATTTACACTTACAATACCTACATTACTATTTCATTTCTATAAAATTGCTAGGTAATTTCTTTGATGTTTTATAAAATTAAAATAATATTATAACATTCATGAATTATTTTGAAGCTTTATTAATGTTATAAAATCATTCATTGCCATTACACTATCAATATCCCGAATCGTTCATTATTTATAATTTATTTTTTATATATGTACCTATTTATACTTACATACTACACAAGCTCAATAAAATATATCCCCTTACAATCGTAGTATGTAGGTGAATTATGAACATATTTTGCTCATCTTTATCGTTATGTACTTTTGATATCAAATCGTAAAAATACTGATTTGGATTTGGACTTGAATGAATTTTGAACCGAATAAAAATAATAATCTCGTGTTATTTTGCATCGCATTTTTATTATAAAAAATAACTTTCACGAGTAGTATGATAATTTTATATTTTGCAATAATATTTGTACTCAGAGCACTGACTGAATAATATGTGATAAGAAGGGGTTTATAGTTTGCATCAAATTATCCTGAAATTTTTTTTGATGACGATTCAGTTAAAACTAAATACATATACATAATATGTACAATTTACAATTTACAATATACCTACAATTATATTTAGGTAGATTAGGTATTAGACATTATTATAATCATAATAATAATGGGAGAAGGAATAGGTATATATGTATAGAGAATTTGAGAATGCATATTAAATTTACAATTAGTTCCTTCTCATTTATCTTTCAAATTGATTAGCTTTCAATTAAATTCTTAACCTTAACCTTTTTTAAAGCAAAGCTAAGGTTAATAATAGGTTTAAATGCTATAATAAAATTAGTACAGTACAGTGCCTAGTGTCTATGCTATAGTATAGGTACGATTTACGATAGCCGATGCCGATAACTAGGTATACTTGTATCTTATCCTTATCAATCTTTAATCTTGAGCATTTCCTCAGAATGAGTTCCCTATTTTCTATAATGCTTAAATTATTCATTCATACCTATTTAAAAAATTTAATTTTTTTTCTTTTTTATTCGTATTCGTATCTTAATCATATTATCTATTTTAGATTTAGATGCTAGCTATACTTAAGTGTTAATGCTGCTATCAGTTATCTGTATGCATTCTTTATAGATAGGATAAAAACTATTTCATTTGAGATTTTTTTTACCTAATTAAATCTATATAATATATTGTAGTGTTGTTATAATTTTAAAAAAAAGTTTAGATATCATTTACAAATATATGTTGTTCCACAACTACAATTTATAGTTCTTCTCTTTTTGAATTAGGTAACTTAAGTTTTGAAGGAGGTAGATATGTAAGGCTGTAGGTATCAATTTCTCTCTGGTCCGGGTCCGGATCCATATAAAAAATAGATGAAATTTTTAAGTACCTAAATAAGTAAATAGGTAAATCATATTTTTTTTAGAATTTTTTATGTTGTTGAGGGCGTATTTTTTATTACTAACTTTTTGCTAGTTTTTCTCTTTCTGGTTTTATTACAATGATTATTGACTATGATTTTTTTGATAAAGTGCTTACACTGATTTTCTATTTAGGTATAATGCATAGATACTTAAATTATACAAATGTCTGCAATTCTACCTACTAAAAAGGGTATTTGCTCTTGTTATCTATCTGTAGCTCTAGCTTTGTCACTGTGACTAATACACTGGTATGTTAATCATATGACTTAGGTATCTTCTCTGTATTATTTAAAATAATGTAAAATAGCTTTAATAGAAATAATATTATTCAAATGTAGAAAATAATAATTATTTTGTCCATGAAGATGGTATGTATATAGAATATTTGTAGAAGAATATTTAGTTTTATCTACCTTATAATATCTATCGATATCTATGCATATCTCGATGTATTTATAAGTATGTATAAGAAGAAGAAGTAGATAATTTTAGGTAGTAATTTTAAAGTAGTTAACAAGAGTTCTTGAGAATATTTAAAGTAAATAATTTGGTTTTATTTTTAATTCCTTCAGCTTCAATTCATAGTAGAGGTAGAGGATTGGATTTGCCATTAAAGTTTAAAGTAGCTAGCCAGCCCCAGTCCAGACATTCATTTGAATTTTGTTTCTCTTTAACTAACTTCAGCTAGCTTAATAGAAAGTCTAATACTGATATTAGGTAGCTAATAAGAATGAATAACGATTATACACCTTTTATTTTAAGTATGAATTGAGTTCATTTCATTTACATTTATATTGGAGCTTTAGTTTAGCTATTTGAATTTAGATACTTTTCATTTTCCATATAGAATATTTTGTGGTGCAAAGAAAAAAATGAGATTTTCGTTAAGCATTACTAACTAGGTACCATAATGTACTTATTTATTAGTATGTATTAGATTACTTGCCTAGGTAGCTTAATAAGCTTTGTTCACTACATATTATACAACATATTATGTACTTATCATTAGAATATAGAATGCCTAAACCTAAACACATATTTTTATTTTATTACCTATATACAGCTTACAATTTGAGCAATAAGTATATAGGACTTATAATATAATGCTATGCTATCAGTAACAGTAGTATAGTACATTTGCTGGATATTTATAGTATGACATCGATCATCGACTGCTGATATAGATAAAATAGAAAGCGAATAATTAAAAAAGTATAATACAGTGTATTATTGTGTATAATTTAATTGATGATATAATGATAAGTAGAGATTATATTTTATACAGATAAAATATTTATCCAGTTCAGCAAGTATTCATATCCAGTGCATTGTATAATTTTTTTTTACCAAATTTGAAAATCCCGTTTAAATATTTTATAAAATTCATTCTTGTTTTCTAAACTAAACGGAGTATTTTATTATTTTCAAAATTTCAAATCAAATGAAGATAATGAGAAAGGTTCGTTTCATTGTATTATGTATTGTATTGTATTTATTGTCTAGTTGCTATTCTGCTCATTTAACTTTAGACTTTAGAGAATAAGCCAAGCCAATGTGAGTTTAGTAGTTGAGCTAAGAATTTTAATGTACGATAGACGATAACTGTGGTGGTGGTGGTGTTGAAATGAAAAAAAAAAATGATTAAATAATATAATTATGTGATAAATAGTATTCAAGGTAGTTTGAAAATTATGATGAATGATGATGATGATGATTCAATATTATATTGGCAGCATTACCTAGCTAGTCTAGTCCATAGGTAGGTATTTTATTTCTATTGTATTAGTATTTGTAGGGTACTACTGAGAATAGGATCAATTTTAATATGTGTGTAAAAACATTTTTAATACTTACACTTACACAGGATTTAAATAGTAGATATACATATTACACTTATGTTTATAGGTATTATAATTATATTTTATTGGCAAATGATATTTTATTAAAATGTGTAGGATAGTATACTGTAGTAAGGTACTTTACACGTTAAATAAAATATCGAATAAAATAAGATTCATACCATACTAGAAGTAGAAGTATCTAGCTCGTAAAATTAAAATAAGACAGACATTATTTGTAAAGAGATTGAATGAATTTAGTCTTAAATTGACATCTGTCGCAGGCTCATTAATGATCAAATTAATAATTATGTATAGTCATAGGTATCTAATTAACTTAGAAAACTAAGAATTTTATAGATCTATGTATAAAATAAACTACCGATAGAAACTAGGTACATAACGATGCATGTTATATTGGCTATTTTCGATCTCGTTCCCGTTTGATTAAATATTTTTTTCTTGACTTTGATTATTTTTCTTGTTTACGAATATGACTTACTTTACTGCTGTATGGTATCTGAATCATAGAAATTTTAGGAATCTGTAAAAATAGATAAAATAAGACTGATTGATATATTTTTATTTTAAAAATTAATAGTAAAGTAGTTGATAATTTCAGGTGTAGATTATTAGATCAACTAAATTAAAAAGCAAAAGCATAACATCTTACTTCTTTAAACCAGGATTGGTATAGTATTTCCTACTTACTGATAGTTAGTAAGTACTACAACAACACAGTTTGTAATTTGTGTATTGAGTCTTGTTGTAATAATTATTAATCTACAAATGAAATGCAAAACAAGTGTAAGAAACAAATTAATTTTCTTATTTCAATACAAAGTATGTATGATAAAATTAAAAACTAAAAGATATACCTAATAAGTCAGGCATATAATGAAATGATGGTAGGGTAGAGTATATAAAATATGTATTATGTACTTGTATTGTATGTAGTATAGTATAGTATATCTACATAATTCTTTGTAGTAGTTCTATGAAAAAATTCAGAGTATTAGACCTAGTGTAGATAAAAATATAGTATAAGGAAAAATAGAAATGAATTTTAGAATAAATATGTATGTAGGTTAAAGCAATTCTATTAGTAAAGTAGTAGGTACTAATCTTTAGCCAGACAAATAAGAGATCTCATCTCGTCTCATGTTCAGTTCAAAGGAAATTTAAATAATTAGTTCAGTAGGTATTAAGTAAGTTAAGTATTTCTATACAAGTATAGAAAGAAAGCAATTCTGCAACTTGAACTTCTCTTTAAAATATTTAAATTTTAAATACCTTTATTAGTATTTTATATCTATATATTTTTTTGTATTATACAGTATTGTAGTGATACTATTTAGTAGGTATTGTAATTATACGATCATAGTCCTTTGTATTATCAAGTAGGTAATAGGTAATGTAATATCTAATCTAATATCTATTATTACTAGACTGTAGTACAAGGTACTGTACATATGTCTGAAATGAACGAACTGAAATCTAAAAATCTTTATAATATACCATTTCTTATGTCTACGTCAACTTACCGATATTGAGAGAATACATACTAATAATAGGTAGGAGGGTACTCAAAAGGCGATAGTAGGAATAGCTACCTAGTAATCTGTACATTAACATGTACCCTACATATAGGTATTCTATGATATTGTTGATATAGTGTTAGTGATTCCTATTCGTATATTGACTAGGT
This sequence comes from Nanhermannia cf. coronata Gr-Ori-00579, assembly GCA_034699045.1. NCBI lineage: Eukaryota > Metazoa > Arthropoda > Arachnida > Sarcoptiformes > Nanhermanniidae > Nanhermannia > Nanhermannia cf. coronata Gr-Ori-00579. Next base: position 11,186 of record JAQIXA010001490.1, on the reverse strand, counting down.
ATTACTGTTTTATTTAATATTCTTTCCTTGAATGGGATTTAAGGGTTAATTATCTTCTAATGAATGTTTATGAATTTTAAATAATGATTTATAATTTATATGCATATACCTAGATATTGTACAAGTAGATCTCATCAAGATCCTTGGACTCAGAAGCAGTTCCAGCAGCCGAGTTTTTCTTTTGGTACAATCGAGTGTGTTTCGAGTTAATTGGTCTGCACTAGTTTTATTAAAATCAATTAGCGAGAAGAATTAGAATTCAAAAGAAAAATTACTATGTAATATTACCTATACTTATACTCGACAAAGTTCTACAAATAACAAAAGAAAAGAAGTTGTAATGTTTAATTTTATTCATTTTACTTTTGTATGTAATGTACGTACTACATTCATTATTACTATTACCTATTGATATATTATACTTTATGTAGGTATCTTCCAGTTATAAGGAGTTATTTGTGTTATAAGTTATAATTATAATCGAGCAGAGGTAAAAAAATGAAATATAAGTTTAGTGGCATGTTCATATGAAAATGAATTGTACGTACAATACGATACGATAATCTTTCTTTTCTAATGATAGTGATATTTTAGTTTGCGAAAAGATGATGTAGAAAAGAAAGATAACGACGATAGTTAATAATTATAAAACTAATTGTAATTCGCTTTTAAATCCATAAACTTTTAATTAGCTCAATATACAATATATACACGCATATTCATATTTATAGTAGGTAGGAACTAGGAACCTTACCTATAAACTAACAACATATATATAGGTATTAGCTTATAGAGATAGCCAACTACAGTATAAATACTTACCTGCCTATCAATTATGTAAGAGTAAGAAAGTGTTAAATAACTTTTAACTCCCAACTTAATTCTTTACTGGCTTTTACCATATTCTCAAAAAATGGCTGACAATTTTTGTTTCCTTCATATATGGGTGTCCTATATTAAATAATATTTATTTAAAAACTTAAAATGGATTTATGGATTAACAAAGAACATTTAGAACATTTTATTTAAAAAATTAAAATGTCGATTTATTTTGTAATTATTGCTACCTATTATCTATACTTATTTATAATAAAACAAAATTTTTTAAAATTTTTTAGCTTTGGGAGCGGCTTATGGAACAGCAAAATCAGGAACCGGGATTGCAGGTAATTTTTTAACCAGAAATAATTTTCTATCATAATCATAATATTCTGTATAAAATATCTTTACATGATTTACTAAAAATGTACCTAATTCTAATTGTAAATATTTCATAATTTTTTCAGCCATGTCTGTAATGAGACCCGAGTTGATCATGAGTAAGATCAAAGCATAAAATGATTATTTTTTTTAACTTGAGGATCTAATCATGATTTTTGTGTTTACAGAAAGTATCATTCCAGTTGTCATGGCGGGTATCATCGCCATTTATGGTCTAGTCGTTGCTGTTCTCATTGCCGGTCAGCTCCAGGAGCCTAGTAAAGGATATTCACCATTTAAGTAAGCCATCAAGTTAAACTATCACTCCTACCTACCTATATTCATATTTTTGCAAGTGCAATAAATTATGCTATTTATTTTTTCCAGGGGTTTCTTGCATTTTGGTGCAGGTTTGTCAGTTGGACTTAGTAAGTTGAATAAAAATGATTACCTAACCATAAATTATAATAACTAAACTTAAAAACTAAATATTTTAAACTCTAAAGGTGGATTAGCGGCCGGATTTGCTATTGGAATTGTAGGAGATGCTGGAGTCCGTAAGTAACATTTTTGATTTTCTAGACAATTGTAAGGTATTCTAATATAGTTGTTGTGTAGGTATTACAAATGAGCTAATTTAATTTTAGTTTTGCATAATAAAATTGTGAAAAATCTCATCTTTTTTCTTTAAATTTTAGGTGGAACAGCACAACAGCCGCGTCTATTCGTCGGCATGATTTTGATTCTCATTTTCGCTGAAGTTTTGGGTCTGTATGGTCTCATCGTAGCAATTTACTTGTACACAAAACAGAATTAAAGAAGAAAAAATACCCAAAGTCCTCCTTTAATTGTTATTTAGAACTACATCTAGGCATTAGGCTCCCGTTAATATACTAAATTAAATTAAAATTATTAAAAAAAACATTATCAATATCATCACTACAATTATAACTATATGTATAAATTAAATCTAGTTTATAGAAGTATAAGATAAACATAAACTACAACTACAACATATATATTAAATATTATTGATTAAAAATACAACAACAACAACTACATATATAAAGTAAATGAATAATGTAATGAATGATGTCAATTCCAAGTGTGAAATTCCAAGTAGAATATAGAAAATTATTTTTATTTAATTTCAAAATATAAAGAGAAAAGATTGAGTTTGTTATTGAAATTTAAAATTGTGTAATTGCTAATAAATTTAATTAAACGATTCTCTCCCTTGGATTGGTTAATATTATGTTGTGGACTAGTAGTAGCATTATTTCTTACACATCATACTTAAACATAACATAGATACTTTTAAGATTATATTTGTTGAGAAACGAAAGTCATAGGTTATAATTTTAAATCTGATTCTGATTTAATAGTACAATTAAGTTTTTCAATTTAAAAATAAAAATATATTCTTTTGAAATAAACATGAGTAGTATTACATATTAGTAAATTAGCAAGTAATGTAAAATATAGGTAGTGTTTGTGTCATATTCATAGTATGATTTAATGCTTTTCAAGTGCTTTAGTTAAGAGTTCAGTCAAATTTGAAATGATCTTGCGTGGGTCTTCCTCTAAACCAGCTTGTACCATGGAGTTCGCGAAAAGCTAGATAATTAAAAAATATGGTTTTAGATCATTTCATTTCGAGGAAACGAGGTAGGGTATTACTAGTAGTACCTGTATTAAGTATTAAGGTGTAAGGTACTAATAGTTTAGACTAGTGATATAGATGCAGTATTAATAAATAATTTAATTAAACACGGTAGGCAACTCACTTGATCTGCGAGCAATTGGGCCAATTCTTGATCAGTGTCCTTCAATGTACTTAATTTTTTGACGAGAGGGTGCCTAGATTTTCAAATAAAATTAATAAATTAGAAATAAAAAGTGGAGCCTAATAATGCATTTAAAAGATTTTATCTTTAGTTGAAAGATTTTAGAACTAGCATGAAGTAATGTGTTGAAATAATAAAGAAAAATGTAGTCATACTTGATATTAACTTCGAAACTTGGCTGAAGGATCGTGAACCTAGAGAAAAAAATATTAGATGACAAATGACAAACCTTTCCTCAATATTATAGGTGCTTGAAAAGAATTACCTCGATTCAGCAGGCATCGATGCAAATTGAGTTTTAACAAAATGTCTAAAAGAGATATGCAATTATCAGAACTAGTTACGTAACTACTTAAAAATTATTAATTATTTATGGCTGGATCTGTCTACCTTGCGGCTGCCATTTCTTCAAGGCGGAACATAGAAATGTATAAAATGTATAAATATTTTAGATATTTAGTCTAAAAACTCATTTATTTATTACCTTCAACAGTTACAACACATGGAGCCTTATCTAATTTTTGTGTTAATTTCACTGAAGCTGCTCGTCCTTTAAGAGCATTTTGAAGCCATAGTACAAGACTCTCAGCAGCACTCTTGTCCAAACTCCCAATAGCTATAGATAATTTGAAATTTAATAAATGGTTAAAATTACAACTTTCTTATTTTACTCATAATTAATATCACATAAAACATGAAATACTATTTTAATTGATACTCTACCTTTACGTTTAAATCACTTGTTAAAATAAGGATAGAGTATAATGAAATAATACACTAAACTAAAGTGAAAATCTTTTAAAAAAAACAAGTATCGTATCTTACGAAGTGCATTCATATCCAAGGATTCACGCATCTGTCTCATTTCTTTCTCAACCGAAGTTAATGATTTTCGATCAAATTGGCGTAATTGAAGCAAGACCATCTCATCATAAGGTTCAAAACAATAAAGTACTTCGACATCTTTCTCTCGTAGAGCTTCCAAGTAAGGTGATCTTTCAGCTAATTCACGACTAAAGAAAGATAAGAAATAAAAAAAGAATAATCCACTGCTCTAATAATATTAGAACATTCAATCGAAAATGAGCATTACAAAGTATTTAATTTGGCCAGTATTCTTACCTAGGAGCAGCTAAATAATAAATATCCCTTTGAGCTGCTTGCATCCTACTAATATAATCCATAATACTAATCTGTTCTCCGGGTTCTTTTTTAGATGATTCAAATCTGATAAGTTTAGCAATTTCTTCCTATTAAAAATAAATGAGAAAATTTTGTTTAATCAAGTATTCCATTTTTGATCTAATTTACTTTTAAATTTTGCTCGGGCTCCGTTATGATTCCTTCCTTGAGAAATATTCCATACTCTTTATAAAATTTTTGATATTCTTCCGACTCCTTTGTAGAACGTTCAAATAAAAATCTCAATAGTCTATTTTGAACAACTGTTTTTAATTTCCTGCAATATTTTTGAAGAATATTTTGCTTCAAGTAAATACATAGGTAAAGGTAAAACTATCTTTTTTACGTAATATTTTTATAATTACCTTATCAGGGCACTATCTTGTAAAAGCTCTCTACTCAAATTCAATGGGATATCTTCGCTGTCCACAACACCTTTAAGCAATAAAAGAAAAAAAAGTATGTGTCATTGTCATTAGCATTAGTTAATAGTAAATAAGGCGTTAGTTAAATAATAAAAAAATCTTCAAAGTACTGGATTTACAATTACATACCTTTTAGGAATCTTAACCAAGGCGGAATGATATTATCAGCTTTATTCTTAATCATTACTTTCCTACAATAAAGAGAAACTCCAACAGTAGCCTCACGGCTCATTTCGAATAAACCTAATATAGGTAGTGGTTAGTGTAAGTGATTCAGTATTACCTAATAGTAAGGTTTAACAAAAATCTTGTACCCTACTGAAAAAAAGATTATTTTTACCAGGTTTGCCATCGGGAATATATAATAAACAACGAAGACTGAGTGGAACTTCAGTTCTAAAATGTAATGTGAATCTGGGCTTATCGAAAGAGCTTCCAATAAATTGATAAAAATCTTGATGCATTTCCGTTTTAACTTCTTTTGGATCCATTAACTATTTGGAGATAAAGGATACATCAAAAAAGATCTTTTTCGCTAATTAATTTACAGAGTGTTATTAAAGCTCGTAACAAGCATAAAAAATTACCCATAATGCTTGAAGAATGTTGATTAGCTTTCCATTTAAATATATAGGGCAGCCTACAAAGTTGCTGTACTTTTTAACAATATCTTTGACAGTGTTATCATCTGCAAATTGCCGACAATCAGCTTTAAGGTGAATAACAATCTATTGTTTAATTTAATAATTTAAAAAAGTTTAAATATATAAAAAGATTGAAATACTACGCACTAGATAGATACTAATTTACTACATACCTTTGTACCATCCATAACATTCTCAGCTTCTTGTATCTCATAGGAGCCACTCCTGTTTTAAAAAAATAAATATGGTAAATATAAATATTTAATTTAATGCAAAATATTGTGTATTTTTGTTCTATTTCTCTCATTATTACCCATCTGATGTCCATTTATAGCCTTTAGAATCAGGATTATAAGAACGACTATAAACTTCAACATTATTAGCCACCATGAAACAAGAATAAAAGCCTACACCAAACTGAAATTAAAAATTTATATTTATATTTAAAAAAAAACTTTATTTATCTATTCATTTCATTGTTTGCTATAATTTAATAATAAGAGTCGTAGGCTGACCTGTCCTATAATGGAATTAGGATCGGGTGCACCTTTTGTGTTCTTTATATTCTCCAAAAATGCCTATCGAGTAAAAATTTTGAATGGCTTTAAAAATACATAATTATTACATATAAACATTATTCTTCAAGATTGTGAATGAGATATTAACCTTTGATCCAGATTTAGCAATAGTTCCCAAGCATTCAATCATTTCTATTATTCAAAATTAAAATATATAAATTAAAAAATAAAGGATATTAGGTATACTTTACTTTTTTAGGGTTTATACAATGTTTAAAGCTTACCTTCCTTTGTAAGTCCAACTCCCGTATCCTAAATATATTTTTTTACGTTAGGTTTATTATGTTATTTTTAAAAGAAAAGTTAGTACATACCCACCAACCTACCTATTTTCTAAAGATGACAGTTTATATTTATAAATCTTACCTGAATTGTAATTGTACGATTTGCTTTATCTGTTTGAATATGAATTTCTAATTTTCGATCACCTAAAAAAGTACATGCAAAAGTTATTAAAATTAAAATTATACGTGAATTGTAAATAAGAATCACCACATACTTAAATTCGGATTTTCTCCAGATAAAGACATGAAACGCAATTTTTCTAAAGCATCGCTTGCATTTGAAATCAACTCTCTAATAAAAATCTGCAAATTAATATAAAATAGGTTTGGAACATTAAAACCTAGTTTTTTTGGTTAAGTGTCAATATCATGATTAAATATTTTAAAATATTAAGATTTATTTACCTCAGACTCCGAATAAAGTGATTTAGCAACAATATCTAATAGCATCTTTGTTTCTGCTTGAAATTCTCTTTTCTCTCCTTCACCTAAAATAAAGTATAATGTGTTATTTTATTGTTACTAATTTATTCAGAATCCGTAATTAAAGGTCAATTAGTAATTTTTAATTACCGGTGGCTTTTTCTTTATTTGAAATGATATTATGATAATCTTCTTTGGGTTCTTCTTCTTTTGCTTCATTGGAAGTTTCTTCAGGTTGAGCATCGACTTTAGCAGAGGATGAATATTTTCTTAAATATAAATTGTCTTTTAAAAATCCATGATTATTTGCAGTTAGAGATGTCTTCAAAAAGCCATTGGAGCTACATAATCCAAATCCATAAGATTTTTTACTCGTCAATGTGAGTAAATCCAATGCTGGCCTCATGCTGCTAAAATGACATACTCGATTACCTATCACACAATCATATAAATATAAATTATGTAGATATTATATGAATATTATGTTAAAAATTAATAAGTAATAAGTACCCTAATCAAAATTAAGTACACAATTGTTTTGATACATATAAAAAAGTCATCTCACCTTGAAAAAGCAAGCTACTCGATCCTTTTATAAGCCTCGGAACCCCAAAATTCTTTAACATCTTCACAATCAAGCTCAATAAGCAACTAAAATTGTAGTATTATCTGATTCCAATTTATTCTTGACCCTTTTTCTATAGGTAAAATAAAAAAAAATTATTAAATAAACACTTCGTAATTCGTAATACTCATAGGTACAAGTCTTTAATCTTTAATAATACTTACACTTACCCTGCCCTCCTCTTATCGCTAACCTATGACCTGTCCTAAGTCCTAACATAAAAATTAAATTAAATTAAACACATAATTAAACCCATATAATTCAGCTCTGATAAGCCACATTTTACACACTGCATTTTACACACAATACTAGTAAATTTGAAGTCAAGCCAAAATCTAAAATCGTGATTTTCAATTTTCAGAGCTGAATTAAATAAATTATAGATAAAAATATCTCATTAAGTAAAAATAAAAGTATACCCTAGACCCTAACCCTAAGTTACATAAAAAATACTCACCTTTTTTGACCGAAATTTTACAGTTGATCTGAGGTATTCCCTATTGATCAGGTCCAAGAAATTGACAAAAAAATTACCAAAATTGCAATTAAAGTATAATAATATAATATATTATTATATGATAATATTGTATAAGCATATAGTGCTGAATTTAAATCAATTAAAAAATTATTTTAAAATCAAAATTATATTAATGGTAATGGTAATATGGTATACATAAAATCATTTAAATAATTACCTTTTTGAGGCCGAAATTGACCGTTGACCTAGCGGTAGCCCCTATAGGTCCAAAATTGGTCCAAAAGTAGTAAATAAATTGACCAAAAATTGCCAAATTCTTGAGAGAATCGAATCAGAAAAGAAATTTTTCTTAAGAAAAATTTTTTTTCGGCGAAATTGAATTCAAAATTGAGGCCATTATTCCCCACTAGGGCCTAGGGTTTAGTCTAGTGTTTGAATAAAAAGTCTTTTTGAGTTTTTAGCAGTTAGACTGTTAGAGTTTAGTTTATGAAATGAAATCAAAGGGTTCAAAGCTCGGGTCTCCTCTCTGCCTTTTTTCGGTTTGTTGTCCTTTATTTATCTAATTGTTACACCTGTAATTACATAATTAAGACAGGTACTACCACAAATTGACCGAAATATCGTTAAAAAGCGTTAAAATTTGACATTTTCCCCGTATTTTCGTGTTTTTTAAAGTTTTCTACAAACAAGTTACACAAAAGTTTAAGTGATTTTTATAATGACTTTTTTTGTTGATTGTTGACATGTCCTTTTTTTTGTTTAAAAGTAGTTAAAAATGTTAAAATAGTTTTTTTTATGGATTTTGGGGAATTAGTGTTAAAAGTCAGGAGGTCTAAATGGTATTACCATTTAGAGTAGGATAATATATATGACCAAAATTTCTCCAATGGACTTTTACGGTTATGGTACGGTTACTGGACACATTAGAAAAAAGGTTCCAGGAACTTGAGGATCAAGAGTAGATAGTAGGTAGACTCTATAAGCTAGGTACATAGTTAGAATTAGCAAAATAATCAAAATCATGAGTGACATTTTGGGGATATCAACACCGACCGCACCAAAGGTCATCGATCGGCTTAAACAACGGATTGAAAACTATCGGAAACACCATGATGACTCTCTACCTCGTCATGAGAGAACCACCAATGGACATAATGACCAACAGAAACAAGAGACACAGATTTTGAGGCAAAGATTTCTTGAGTCCAAGTCGAAAAAATCGGCGAAGAAATCCGATAAGAAGGACAGTTCCGGGTCTTCAGTAAGTTTTTATTTTAACTTTTTTAATGTCAACTCTGTCCTAAGTAGGGTATACATAATGTTAGATTATTATTATTTATTGGAATAAGAAGTATTAGATACATGGGTATCTAATACTTCTAATAGTTATAGGTAAATAATATACCGAAAGATTAATTTTATAAAAATAAAATTTTAATTGAGATAGGAGAGGCACTCAAATTCCCAAATAAAAGTCTATTATGTTCATCTAATTCAGCTCTGAAAACATCTATTTTGGATTTTGATCTCAATTTCATTTACATTCATTTTACATGAGTAAATAAGGTCTAAATTTGGTTTTACAGAGCTTTTATATGATTGAACCATAGCATCATAGATGAGATGATACATTTATTTACATTACTTACCCTAATAAATAGATATCTAGTAGCATAATATGCAGTTGGATTCCCTAGTTAAAGTTAGATTAGATTTGCGTTATTAGACTTTGTAATAGTCACTAGTCACTCCTGTCAACGTCAACTTTCGTTATTCGTTAATACATTTGTACATACCTATGTTAACTTAGGTAGATATAGTAATAATAGGTACGCTATTTAGTTAGGTACATTATAGTATTTTGTAGGAGCAGTATCAGTGTCAGTATTAGTATTAAGCTACATAATATTTTAATACTGGAACTGTGAACTGTCAGATTCCAGCAGAATTACGGTGTTGAATAATTAAAAATCTTTTCGAGACGGGTTTGATACAATAAAATTATATGTGATTAGTGCCACTACTATTTCTAGAATTATAAGGAACCTAGATTATTTTTATTGTTTTGAAAGTGTTATACGAGTATTAGGTAAATTCAAATTTAATTCATTAAATTATAAAACATAAGCTATTATTAGGAATAAATTAACTATTTAAGAATTAATATTACATAAATTAAATTTTTAAAATAAAATCGAAGAAAAAGCACCTGGACCAGAACCTAAACTGGTATCTCTACTAGAGAATTTTTTCATTTCAATAATCAATAGGTACCTAGTACCTACTTATATATTTTGATTTTTGAATTGAGCTATACTTTTAGGATAGAAAAAAAGTATTTAATTTGTACATTTTCCTCTATAACTATTGCTTGTGTTTTAAAAAAAACTAATTACCTAAGTACAAATGATAAATTGGAATTCCAAAAGATATATTTAATAATATAATGATAATGATATATCAGATCAGAGTGAGTGAGAGTCGAGGTTTAATTTCCGATATAAAAACGTGGGCATTTTGTTAACTGTCGTTGTAAAACTGATATTCGATAGTATAAAAGCATGACGACTGAAGTTGATGAGGCATAAGTTATACCTCTAAATAAATTGTGATTCGAATTTTCAGTCACATTTTTATAATATACTTGGGTATTTGTGCATTTATAATAATTTATTTAGTGGGTAACTAATCTAAATCAGTTATTTTATTTAATACTAAATTCATTTAATTTATAAATAAATACCCTTTATACGCCATACTATACTTATCATAGATTTATTACTATACTAATTTTAAGTTTAAAGTTAAAGTGATGTTTTTTTAAACATTTATAATTATGAAAATGAATATTCTGTCCTATTCTTTTATTTCAACTGCTCAAATGACAAATGCTACCATTTCAGCATTATTCATTAAACCACTTACATACCATCCTATGCCTATACTACGACAAGGTACGTATATGTAAACTACCTACCTATTTATAATTTGTACTGTACTATACGCACTAAATGTACATAGTACCTACTACACTACTACAACTATCTTCTAACAATTTTTTTGAACATTATTCTCAATGCATTCATAAAATTATATGTATTAATGCAATGCTAGCTTTACTTATATGTACTGTTATTTTTCAAATTTAAATCACTACATTGCTTGCATATACAATACAATACAATAATAAGCATTAGGCTTAGGTGTTGGTATTCAATTTTATTACTAATACTAAATATAAATCATTTGATAGCATCGTAATCGTAATTATTACAGATAGATAATATGTAATATTTAGGGTTTAGCTAATATGTAAGGGGACAGATATATGTAGATAGACAATGCCGTATTTTGTTCTGTATTTTCATCGTCGTATAGTTGTGCTGTACTTACTGAACTGATACATAGTAATACCATACGAGTAATAAAAATAAAAGAGAGTTAGTTACATTATAAATAAATAAGCAAATTTTTAGTAACGTTTTTTAGTTTCATGGTAT
>JAQIXA010001489.1:0-24466 GCA_034699045.1 Nanhermannia cf. coronata Gr-Ori-00579 | reverse complement strand
GCACCACCCTATGAAAGTCTTGACATTTTAACAAAAAAAATATCAACATAGAAACAATAAGCCTTTTAAGCACCCTGGGTAGATCTATAGGTAAATTCAAATTTTTGTGTACTTTTATTGAAAGGTAGGTAGTACATGCAATTTTGAATATTTACCATATAAAGCCCCTTGTAAAATAATAAGTAGGTAATCAAAAAGGGTTTTTAAACATTTTTGCCAATTATTTTGATGAATTCGATTTTGTCAAAATCCAAAATGATGAAATTTTTTAAACACTGCCTACTATAGAAAGGTAAGTGTGAGATAGAAATATCAGTAGGTAATTCAAGAAATTCTAAGCAAAATTTTTCAATTTGCAACAAGAAGTGCAAGTTAATAAGCAAAAAATTGAAAAAAAAGTGCTTGAAACAATTAGAAATAATGAGTTTGAAGTTTAGGCAAAAATGAATAAATGAGTTTTGCAACGGTCAATTATTACATAATTGAGAAGATGGTCAAATTTTTACACCACCATCATCAACATCATAATATTTATTAATCTCTCTAAACATATTATTTCAAATGTAAACTGATCTCTGTTAAATGCTTAAGGACCAAATTAAATAATTTTAAAACACCCGTAGGGAAACTAGTGTAAACTATCTCTTTGTAGATTAATTAGTCCTTTCTACAAAATGATAAACATGATTTATTTATAAGATAAATATCCTACTAAACACTGTAATAGATTAAGATGAACCTCAAGTTTGCACCCCAAGGATAATTTATTATCCTTAGGTGACCCAAGTTAGGTCAGGGTTTTCAAATTTTTCATATTACAAATTTAGATGAGCTATTTATGATTGACATTCGATCTTCGAATTTGATTTTGAAAAGTGACATTTTATCAAACAAATTAATTAACATAAATCAAACGGTGAATTGTAAGCATAATATCATTAAAAATTCTAATCATTTCTTAAGGATATCTGGTCCTTTTTACTATATACTAGCTACTCTACTACTAGTGCGAGCGAAGCGAGCACTCACTTTTCAACTTTGTTTGCAATTTGTCCTTCTATCTGTCAGTTTGTTTGTCCTCAAAAACTATTAGTTATTAGGCCGATTTTAACCAAATTTGGCATGAAGGACCCTAAGAGTGCTAAGTTGTACCATATCGCCAAAAATTTCGGATTTCAGAAAAACCCCTTGGTGGTAGGTACGGTCCTCATGCATTAATCAAATGGGAAAAACAAAAAATAAGATTTAAGGAGGTAATCGATAACGGAGATTTCGAATTTGATATCTCTTTAACCCAAAAGGTAGCCTTTTTGACACCAAAAAATCGGATACTTTTAATACGCTTTGCTCGCACTGCTCGCACATATTGATATTAACTAAAGAGTAGTTAATTAAATCCTAGTAATAAATACCTACATTACAGTATAGGTACTATGCAAGGTACTAGGTACAAGACCTATTAAATCTGCTAATCTGTATAAATTTTATTATAAAAAATTTTGATAGAAATATCTTTCATTATACGAGTATCATTTCAAAGTCTTTTTGTCATTTTTGCAAGCAAATTAGCGTTTATTTTTTTCTATTAGATATATATAAGTGAATGGATTCATGGATGCTTTTTCCTACTTACTTATGTACCTATATTATAATTTCATTTCAAAAATGTATTATCATTGAAATGAATTAACATAAAATACTAGAATGTAAAATCTTGATTACCTTTCATGTAAGATGTAAAATTTATTTGGTAAAATATTACAATTACATGCTTTTTAGATCTTTAATTATTTTTGATTTTGGTTGACTGCTGTTAATATTTCAACCAGGTCATCAATGTTCTTATTCTCTTTATTAATGACATAAACTACTTACTTATATTATCCTATTAACGATAAATAGGACTATCAAAACAAATCAAAATCTACCTATATAAAATTCTATTTAAGATTTAAGTGGACCATTTTTTTTTCGATTTTTTCAAGTGTCTATTTTAATAGTAGCATGTAATAGTAGCAACAAAGTAGTAGTACCTATTTAGAAAAATTAGTTTTTGACTTTATTAAGCATTCAAATCCAAATATTTGCACCCTATTCAAATAGTATCATTTTCAGATTCAGATAAATATCATTCAGATAAATATACCTAAAGTAAAATACATTAGATTAGACTTCAAGAAATTCAAATATCGAAAAGTCAAAATTTTCGAAAAGATTTAAAACCTATTCGGATTCGGATATTATGTAATTTACCTTGTAGTACCATGTACCATGTAAACTAATACTAATAACTTAATAACTAATAGTTTACCATGTAATTTACAATGTAGGTAGTAGGTATACTGTAGCTAATATACTACTGATAAAATGAAATTGGAGAAATTTCCAAAGTAGTGTTACCGTTGACCCAGAGTTATAGTTTTCAAGAAAGTGCAAATAAATGACACCCCAAATAAATATACGAGTAGGGTACCCTACTAATAACATAACTAATAAAAAATCCAAAATAAGTGTATTAGTAAGACTTAAGACTACCTCAGTATTACTCAGTAAATTAATCCATAGTTTTTTTTAGTTTAGGTTAGGTTAGTATAGAAAAATTTGGGTTAATTTCATAATTCATACAGGGGTAGAGTTAGACCAAAAATATAGGGATGATTCAACCAAATAGGGATGATATTAAATCGGAGTCATTAAGGTAATACCTACAGTATAATGAATAGATGAGATTAGATTTCTCAATCAAGGGACTTAAAATTGACTCAAGAATGGGTCATAAAGAGACTCATTCTTGAGTCAAGTCAGTAAAAACTTGACAATCAAAAATAAAATCCATAAACTTTTGAGAAAATGCTAAATGCAATATTATTTTCAATTGTTTCTCTTGTTCAAAAACAATGTTCAAAATCCTTATAACTTAGGGTACTCTTTTAATCTAATTTAAAAATATTTTCCGAAATTAGATTATAAAATTCCTATATGGAATTTAGTATTTAGCATTTTTAAAATTTTCTTAAAAATGATACAATTTTTATAACCCTCCTAAGCTATGCACATGTAGAACTCCTTGTGAGTGATCGTAATTGCACTTGTCGTAATATTTACCAATATATTTTAAGAATGTAATTAATTATTATTATTAAATGAACTTAAAGTAAATCACATTGAGATTAGACAGTTATTTATATAGGTAGAAAAGAACCGAACCAAATTATTCAGATACCTACTGTAGATACCTACTGATACACTCGTTCAATTTACGAGATAATTGAAACATTAACTTTTATTTTCTATTTTATCTCTTGCCCTAAATTTAACTATTAATTACACATCATTAACATTAAATTACAGAAGAGTTACACAAAAAGTTCAAGCGACAAAGACAAACTGGGTTTGCATTGAAAGTTCAAAAAGTCAAATTTTCTGATTTACCAATACACTATATAGTCTATAGTATATAGGATATGTAAATGTAAAAATGTAAATGGCTTTGGGCAATTCTTATCCTTAGTTTTTGAAATATTGGACTTTAAAATCGATTATTACACCCTCGACTCTCAAAAAATGATCTCGAAAAATATGCTTTAAGTTGAAATTGGTTCGAAATTTGCAAGATTTTCAAGAAAAAATAAGATTATATGCCATTTTCAGAAATTGACTGGTTTTTTACCGACAGACCACTGACCACATTTTATTAGGTGAATTTCGATGTTTCAAAAGAGGTCTAGTCTAATTAGGTATAGGTATAAAGCAAATGCAAAAAAAGTAGCTCAAATAGCTAAATACTATAATAAGTATTGAGATTGAGATTGAGATACTTAAATTAGGGTACTTAAATCTGATCGTCTCAAACTTGCAATTTTCCATAAAATTTTATGTCAATTCTGTAGGCATTCAGCTCTAAAAGATCTAATTTTCTACTTTATTTATAAATACAAGTAGAATTAAGGTCAAAATCGGGTTGTTCAGAGCAGTTAAAATTGCAAAAATCTTAGAAATATAGAGAAAAATCTGTTCCATAAAACATGCAAATAACTATTTCCAAATACCCAAATGTAAAAATCTCTTATGTAATACCAGAATACTACAAGACTTCCCTTTTCAAATTAAAATTTGAAGATGAGTCAATTTGTTAGTTGGGAATGATTATCAAGTTATTATCTAATTACTTGCGGTGTTCTTGAAGATGAATTAAATTAATTCATTGAGCAAAAAACATTAAGTAGTACCCTACTACTTTTGTATCTCGGGGTTGTTCTCGTAAATTTTGCAGTTGTAAAACATTAATTGGATTATGATTATAATTATGAATGAGCCAACAAGTGCATTTATCTCTCTACAGCACTCAGCACCGTATTAATTGATGGTAATTGTAGAAAATAAAAATAAAAATCAGCATAATCATCATGATGGCTCGAATATCTATTATAGGGCTTTACCATAATTTATTCAAATGAATCAGTTTTGAATTTTTTAAAATCATATTAAGATAAAGATACTTATATCTCAAAATCTCAACCTCATGTTAAAGTTTATTTCCTTAATTCAAATACACTAGATAGATTTCAAGAAATTCCAAACTTTTACGAAATACTTTTAATTTTAAACCTATCCTTATATAGTAGGTTATTTACTTATTTTTATGAAACAGGAACTTATGTAGGTACATATCAGTAAATGTAGTCCTGCCTACTATGTACCTATATATAAAAAAAATAAAGTTTAATTTCGTCCCAATTTTGGTTGAATTTACCGCTTATATTATGACTCTAACTTTATCCCTGTATGAAATTAACCCAAAATATTTTAGTTTAATTTAGTTTAGGTTATAGGGTAGAACCTATAACCTTTATTTTTAGTTTAGCTTGAGTTAGATTAGGCTAGCTAAGCTTAGGATTTTTAAAATTTTTGAGTTAATTTTATACAGGGTAAAGTTAGATCAAAAATATTTTTGCAATTTTTCACCTCTAGGTGAATTCAACCAAAAAAGGGATGAGATTGAATCAGAGTCTATGATGATTTAAACTGGACTTAGAACACTGCGATTTTCCACCGCCTTGCCGCAGAGCCCTTTGTTGCGACAAATCCTTGCGATTTTTGTGAAAAATCGCAAACCCGTTTACAACACAACCAAAAATCGCAGACACAGTGCGGACCTGAAAGGAGCACATGCACTAAAAATTGTGCAAATACCTAAAATTCGAAATTTTTATATTTTACTAACATATCTTATGATATCTTCGACAATTTCATTTTCATTTACTTACCTTTGCCGCAAGGAAAAAAGTTCAGATATTTGAACTTTTTTTCCATGCGGCTTGCGATTTTTTGATCACAGACAGAAATCTCAGCGACTTGCCGCAAGTCGGTGCCGCAGATCGATTTACAATTAAAAAAATCGCAAGCCGGAGGCGGAGGGAAAATCGCGTTGTTGTAAACTAACCTTTTGAAGAGATAACTATTTTGAAAATTTTTCAAAATTAGGAATATTAAATCCCAATCCGGAATTTATAATTTCAAAAAATGTACAAAATTAGAAAATCGTCCTAATCAAACTCTTATAAAGTAGGAGGGCGTCATAATTTTGTCAACTACTTTGAGGATTAGCGATATTTCATTGATCTAATAAAAGTCTAATAAATGACCTTAAAAAATTCTGACGCTTAATTTATGTTTTTTAATCGCAATTCTTCAATACACAAAAGACATTTTGTAATTTTGTATTTTGTAATAATTTTGGCAAAGATAAACTTGTACCAACTGTAAACCTGTTCAAATTTTCGAAATTTCAAAATTTTAAAAACTTGAGGAAATGACTTGCACCAGACATACAGACAGACATTTAGGGTACTATAGCTCGTTTTACTCAAATACCTGTGAAACATCATAAAATTGTGAACATGATAAAGATCATGTTAGGGACATCATAAAATAAAATACTTACTAGTCGAAAAACACCACCTTCACCTGATTTGAAATTTGAGCAGACAGAACGAGACTAGAACTGTACTACAGACTACTTACACTTTCTACCTACTTAACCATTGTATAGTATCAAGTATTATCAAATACAGTTACACATAATATGCATAATGCATTTGAACATGTGTTGATTTATAATATGTATGAAGATTTGGTTTGAGTAATGTAATAGGTATACAGATATGAGTTATGAGATGATATGAGATTGAAAGTGAACGGAAGAACTTTTTTAACTTTTTTTTCTCACCCCTTTCGTTTAAAAGAAGATGGGCTTTCGTGGTCAAACCTTTTTGCATTTCGAGCACTCACTACATGAACAATACTTGGCAAAAAATTATCTAAAGTCTTATCTTTCCTTTATCGAATCTATAGTTTTATAGTTTTCAATAGTATCTGTTCATCTAATGTGTTTTTAATAACTTTATAATACACTAATCTATTCAAAACAATGAACTTGTAGTTGAGAGATTTTAAAGTTAAAAAGTGACAAAAAACTCAAGTTTTATTAGATTTTAACAAAATTTGAAGATACAAGTTTAAGGACAAAAATCTGAATGTAAGTACCCTACCTACTTTTTCTTAATTTTTTTCTCAATTTCTACTATTAAATAATGGATATCTTATATACAGTATAAGTACCTAGAAAATTATAGTAGGTACAATTTTTTGTACCTAATATTTTGTATAAATTTTTTTTTTGTATAATGTTGTGATTCTGATACATATTACATATTCAGATTCGAATACAGGTACGTACCTTTTCTATGAATTAGTAAGATACTTAGGCCTAGAACTCAAGATTTGAACTTTTGGAATTTATAGTTCTAGTGCAATGATACTAAAGGATTTATATATAGTCGACCTATCATTATAGATTAGTTTCTGAAAAAGAAGATACTTTTAGCTCATATTACTATAAGAAACCCGTACGAAATCTAGAGTTGAGATATTTTTGACCCAAAATTTTGAAATTAGATACTACAGACTACAGTATATCGTTGGTCTAGATCTAAAATTTTTATGAAATCCTACTGGATTAAATGACCAAAAATCTATATTTGCATAAAAGTTCAAATTGAAATAAAAAAGGTTCATCTTAATCAAAGGTCTTCTGAAAATTGAGAATATTTTTGATATATTTATAAAATTTTGATTATCTTTTGAATATGATTGAGATTGAATTGAATACTTAGGTATTTCCAAATCCATAAATAAATGAAATATGCATATTTCATCTTGATTCTGATTACAGATTACATGTTACATTGTATAGTAATGTATATAATTTTGACAAAATTTCAAGGATTTGGATAGATTCTGATCTGTTATACTCGAGTATATATTTACTGTAATTTCCTTTTGAAATTGATCTTAATTATCATCTCTAGCTAGTCTCTAGAATTTACATTTTGATGTTACAATCTGATTAAAGTATCTATGTTATCCAAAGGCTATTATTAGTCGACAATTATTACGATTATTGCGATATCGGGTAATCAATTGAGATTTCCATGCACTTATAAGAGCAAATAGAGGGAAAAAAGTACCTTAATTTTGTGAATAGAAGGGCGATAGGGCAATTAATTTGAGAATCAAGTCATTATAAGAAAGGTCACGATGTAAACAAGTGTATAAATATCGTGCAAGGTGCATCAATAAGTTCCATAATTAAGTATAAGGTAGGGTCTAGGGTACAAGTCAGTCGTTAATAAAACGGTCATAAAAAAGTCAGATTTTAAATGTAGGTACTGCTCAATCATCTCAAATTAAATAGTTCTCGAGGTCTAGGCTTTGATTATAGCTTATAAACTTATAATTTATAATCATAATCATATAATTACGATCAAATTGATTATTGATATTGCTATCGATACAATGTAAGTACTTTTTGGAAAAATTTTTCTTGAAAAGATGCTTAAAAATTCTTTGCAATTCTATAGGAGTTTAATTTACTTCTATAATTTTGGTCTAACTTTACCTCTGTGCCAGTATTAGTATGCAATTATCAGTATCAGTAATGCAAAAAAAATTCTAATAGTCTATTATACACTAGTATCCGTATGCAATTTGGTTTAGTTTAGGTTAGGATTTTTTTAAATTTTGAGTTAATTTCATACGAGGGTAAAGTTAGACCAAATATATAGGGGTAAGTTCAATCAAAATAGGGATAGATTATATCCGAGCCTTTAAAATTTGAACCTAAAATTTTTGCATTTTGAGACCATTTTAACCTTTAAATATTTTAAAAAGGTAAAAAAAATTTTTAGATTGTTTATTAAATATTATATTGACATATTTTTGAAATTCAGGATCTCCTAATGAGTAAATAAATGGCTGAAATCTAGGATTTCAAATTGAAAATTGAGATAGAAATACGAATTTAGTACTTAACTAGGTATGTTATGTGCCTACTGGTATCAATGTATCAAATTTCATTGAATTTTGTATCAACTTGATTTGGCTTTTGAATTTTATCTTAAATTCTGATACTCGGTGTAGCGTGCAGTGTGATTCTTATCTCAATTTTTACTTTGAAATCCTAGTTTTCAACCATTTACTTTACATTACAAAATCCTAAAGTTCAAAATTGAGATGAGAATATCACTACTAGAGCTTGAAAAACATGCCAAAACTTCATATTTGCATATTTTACTCTATTTTTTAGCCAATTTTATGGCAAAAATTCTAATTTTTAAGTAGGTATTATAAGCCTATAATCTAAACATGGATGTTTTAAATTTTTTAGTATCATCCTTTTTACTGTAATTAAAAGCTTATTGATTTCATCATAATATTGTACATAGGTATAGGTATGTTCTTAATCTCACCTAAATTTTAATGAATTTACCTCAAATTCAAAGGATTTTAATTGCCTCACAAACACAACAGAATCAAGCTGTCTGTATTTGCAAATAATTTACTCAGAATTTCAGAATCTCAGAATTTGTGACATCTGTAAAAAGAATCTGTAAGGTATATTTGTCAAGTACATGAGATTTTAACAAGACATGTCCATTGAAGCATGCCATAAAATTATTTTTTTTTATGATTTAATAAGGAGCTTATCTTTATAATCAATAAATCGCCATTTCCCTTGAAGATGTCTTAAAAAATTTAAAACTATCCCAATCCCATGTACTTACCTATAAGTATAAGTAATATTACTCAATCGAAATACTGTTATGAGATTTGGGACAGAATAAAAAAAAACTTTTACTTTCATTTTGGGATTATATCAAAGGTTTTATTTAATTAATTTAATTATGAAAATTGTGCCGAATACCCTAAAGACCAAATTAAGTACTTATTTGTACAAATCAAGTGCAAATATCTCAAGTACTATCTCAAGATTTCAAGTACTTGTACATTACTGTACAAGTACACACACTTGAGTCATTTGTTTTAACAAGTTTTACCAAAAAAAATGCAGTTCTTTATAAGGGGTTTTAATTGAAAATTTCGGAATTTAATTAAAGTCATTTATTTCTCTAACTGATCTCTCTAGATTTCTTCACAGAGTCAATTATAGTAGTTTATGATCTTGAAGTATGGTAGTTGATAGTACTGTCTACAGTAGATACTCATGTATGTTTCACAATATTACTAAATATGTCTTTCATTAGTCATTAATGTCGATTGATGTGCATTTTAATCGAATCGATAGAGTTTAATTTTTATTATACAAATGGCATATTACAAGTATATGTATACTGTAGTAAGGTATATAGTAAGGTATTGGGGTATTTTGAAGGCAAGTGTTTGGCGATCCCAATTTTACCACTTAACTTTGACAGTTGATGATGATCAGTCAATTATTAAATAGTTACATATAGATATTATAGATAGATACTTGAGACTTTCTTTCTTAATAAGATAAATATTACTACAAGTTAAAAAAAATATAACAAATACTTTGTAATACTGTAAGATGAACTTCTCTATAAGGTATTTTGAAATTTCAAATCTTAACTTGTATTGTACTATCTAGTACATACTACCTACTAATTCTATGTGTAACGTAGATATAATTGATTGCTACTACTCCTACTAGTAGATAGATAGATATAGATATATAGATACAGTATTGTAGGATAATTATTTTTAAAAACTGAAAACATGTTACCTAAACCTTTGAACTACCTATAATAAATATAAAATAAGGCAAATTTTTGCCCAAAAAGTCGAAAATCGGTTTATTATAATTGTAGGTTAAAAATGGTTCATAGACCTTTATTTTTACATTTGAGAATGAAAAAATTCTAGAAATTTTATGATTCCAGCATGTACCATATCTTAAGCTACTACTGCGAGTAAAAGTACTTTAAATAGATTCTCTAGAAATTTTAACCAAAATTATGCCTAGTCATTGTTTTTACGAAACTTAAAATTTCAAACTTCAAAGAATAACAAGCTATAGATATTAGAGATGTCCAGTGATTTACACCCTAAATCTCTAAAACCAAAATCTCTAATTCCTGAATCTCTAAAAAAAATCTCTAAATTCCTAAACCTCTAATGACCAAAATCTCTAATTTTAGAGATGTAGGGTCATCACGATGTCCAGTACCTAGAGTATAGCTTATACTCTATAGGTATAGCTAAATATTGAGATTATGATTATGTTTTTGGAATTCATATTTATGCTATTTCTTTGTGTACTTTATAGAGAAATTCATCTCTATAATAAAATATTTCTCGTAGGTACATACCTACAGTTATGCAAATTAAAATTAGAAATAAAATTTATTGGTTCAGATCGAATTGTAGCTAGTATTTCCAAGTACTAGTATACGTGTATCTAAAAGGACAATGGGACAAAAATGAAACTGAAGCCTTGAGGATCACTTTAGGCTATTTAATACGAGTGTAAATGCTTAATTTATACAATAAATTTGTATCTTGAAAGAAGCCAGCATACTTAAGATCTGTTACTTGACTAATTTGTAATTCTCCTGTTCTTCATTGTTCACTTCTACCATATGTATAGTATGACAGAATAATGTACAGAAAAATTAGATACATATTCATATCTTGTATGAATTATGCATACTGATGAGTTTGTAAATTCAAACTTTGGATTTTTGAGATTAATTGTGTCCTATAGTCCATTGTTATGATTATCAGTATTTTCAATTTCATTAGGGTACTTTTAGTTTCCATTCAATTATAAAATGCTTGTCATTTAACCCATATTTTCAATTTTTTTCAGATAAAGACAAAAGCGACAAATCGCACATTTGTCGCCAAAATTTTGGCGATAAAATGACGAGGATATGGATATTTGCCTTAATCATCTCATTTACGGTCTCGGTAAGTCAAAATTTAGTTGTAATTTTTTTGACTACAATACTCTTTTATGACTCTTTTGAGATTTGGGATATTTTTACAAGATTTAGGATATTTTTTTTGAATAAAGAATTTTTTTTAAATACTTTTGTTTTTGATCATGGCATGGATAATCTTTTGAAAGATTTATTAAAGAAAAGTTATAATCTTTTATAACATAGTGGCATTCATTTCTCAAATTTCAACTTTTAAAATCCTATATTTTGTAACGTTATTAAACAAGCGAGAAGTTTGAGACTCTTTGAAAATTTGCCCAAAGATCAAAAAAGGCCAAATTTTATAAGACTGTTACCCAACCAGTCCTGCTGCTAAAGTCTCAATGGCTCCTGCTAATTTAATAAAACGATCCTTATCTAACTTAACCTAACCTAACCTAACCTAACTTAACATAATCTAATCTAATCTAACCCAACCTGACCTAATTCAACCTAATCTAACCTTAAAGTTAGTAATTAGAAAAATTTGCAGGAGCCATTGAAATTTTAGCAGGTCTGGTTGTATATTTATATTCCCCATTTTATAAAGGTAGGTAGGCATACCCCGTATAGGTATATGAAATTTCTCGAGAATTTTTAGTCAGGAATTTTTGAAAATTATGCTTGATTTACTCTAGACCGATCTCTAAAATAAACTTGAGATCATTCAAATGACAATTATAATAGGTAGATACTCTACAAGATCTTGAAATTGAGAAATTTTTATGATTTTTATAAGGCACGATAACTCTTATCTGGAGACTTTTATCTATTTTTACAAAAACATGCACTTATCTCGCTTTAAACTCGTACTTTAAACTAGGTACTTATTTTTCATAAAACATTTTTCAAAATCAGTAAGTAAATAGTAGCTACTAACACTTACATAGGTATGTATATTAAGAATTTTATGAATATCAACTTAAAAAACTTTCTTTTCTCAAATAAAGAATCAAAAATTTTTGTAGTCGATTGTTCATTTTTTGAATATCATGTAGAAATTAAAAATAAATACTTCTAGTTAACTTAAATTGTCAAATTATTGGTCTTTCATATACCATATATGTACCTACATACTACATATGCACATTATAACTTACTTGTATTAAAAACCCATTCATTTTTGAAGTAAAAAAAGTCTTTAAAAAAATCAAATTGCTTCTGGGTCTTTGGTTTGGAAAATGTATAATAAGTTAATAACTAATAATCCTTCATATGTATTTTCCCTACTATTGTTATTTATCACACATAACAAGTTACATCAGTTATTATCCAATTGCTATTACAGTATTGCAATCGTTTTTAATTTTTTTCCTATTTAGATACATATAAGCACATACTCGTATATAGTATTTGAATCTAATTAACTACAAATATTTTTTACAGATTATCCCACACATTCACGTATGTATGTACTTATGGTATGCTACTATTTACAATGCATAATTATAGGAAGATTGAATAGGTATTTGTTGTGCGAAGTTTTTGCAAAACTTGCAAGATTTGGAATTTAATGAATGAACCATTCAAACTTTTACGATTTTTGCCTTAAGCCTTTTAAATACTAGTACCCTACTGTATATGAGGATGTTATTTATTATGATGTTCAAGTATGTAGTAGAACTACTAATACACAACTTTTTTACGTTATAAGGTGTTCAAAAATCTCAAAATTTGTACGCTACTCTACTGTCCAAGATATGCTAAATAATGTGTAAAAACATACAAAATGTCTGTACAGATGAAAACAGCAATTTGAGATCCTATGATAAATAGAAACTTGATTTAATTTGTGTAAGTTTGTGTGCTTAAGTATTCATGTGGGTAATTGAAAAATCAAAAAATCTTTCAATTTAACACTAAAAATTGTCATTTCCGCTTTGATAACCCTAATAAGCTACAGCTTATTAGGGCTATGACAGCTCATATGAAAATTCTAGAGCTGAATGATTCAACGAGCGATTCAAGAAATGGCAAAATTTTGAGAAAATCTTGTCCAAGAAATTTTTCCGGATTGTTTTCTAAGAATTTCAAAAGCGGACCAAATGAGCCACAGACATTGGACCAGAAATACTTAGGATTAGATTATACGAGAAACTAACAATATTTTAGAAAATTTTTCTCATACTGTTATTATAAGAGAAAATCAAATTATAATTCTAAAATCTAGAATTAATATAAAACGTAAAATTGTTCGATTTTAAAAAAAAAAGGTGTTAACGATATAAAGATCTGAATCTAAAATTGAATTTGAGATAACAAAACTAATATATCATAAAAAAATTGAAAAATGCACGGTTTTTTGTGTTAATCGAGCACAAATTCACAACAAAAATTTTTCACTTCAGAATTCAGGTACTTATGTAAGTACCTACAAACTATTAGATTCAAATCAGGGCAAAAAAAAACAATGTGATAAACATTATTCAATCATTTCATTTATCTTTAGTGAAATGATCAAGTTTTATCAAGTTTTAGCATTCAAAATTTCAATATCTTTTTTGAGAATCTTGACACATAATTAGTAAATATCCATATAGCACATTTCTATTTCTATAGTATACTGTACTGACTGACAATAGCCAAAAAATTGCAAATATCTGCTGATGATTAGCTTCATAACTATATAATATAACCCATTGCAAATTGCTCATTATTTAGTCAAGATTTGTTAAAAATTGTAATTGTTATATGAATATGGAGACCTCCTGCCTCATGATGTTAAGGTTGTAATAATATTGCAAAGTCATACATACGTCCAACAATATAACATTATTGCTTTTGAAAAATTATTGGATTAATTTGACCATATTCTATTTCTACCTATTTAGGTACCTTACCAGTACCTACATGTTTATTTGACAATCAAAATTTTTAATTTTCCACAAGACTGACCAGATTTGGTCGTATATTTTTGACTTGAGTACTTTTTTCAATCACTTTAATATTAAGAGAAATTAATGGATGACCTTCAGTAGACTTCAATACTCGTAAATTGAATCAAGTCATGATCAATCAAAATACCTAGAGAGTACAATTATTATATTATGTTTATTTTATTACACAGGTAAAGTGTCCATCAAGATGCATCATGTTATTTAATTAAACTATTAACATTTATTAAGTCAATATGAGAGACAAAGGATAGCTTGATTTGATTACAATCAACCGGTTTATTATCATAAAAACCATAAAATCCATAATCATAACAGTATGTATGAATATGCTATTATAAAATTGAAAATTTTAAGTTTCTTTATCGGCGAACAATATACTGTATGTATAAAATAATTTAGAATCTTTTATGATGATCATAAAGTGATATAAAAAGGGTAAATTAAAAATTAGTTCTAGGGAATTGGATTGGACCTTGACACAGTAAATGAACACGGACACTCATCTTTTTTTTATGCAAAAGTTTTTTAAATTATTTTTTTACTATCAATTCAAGTACATTTGACTACGAGTATAGGATTTGGACATTTATAATTTCTAGAAAGAACCTGAGGAATTAATGCTAAAATTACACAAGAGAATATTTCCTACTTGACTTCCGCTTAATTTGCAAATCGCTTTAGAATGCTCTTTTAATTTTACAGATTTGAGGTAACCATACTATGTACTTATCTTATAAGTAAATTTAAATTTAAATGAGTTTGAAACTTTTGTCCGCCCTTTCAACCACTGTGTAAAAAAAGTGATTTAAAACTCAATTCTGTAAATTAATCTGGAAAATTGTAATTTGGATGACTATGATCTTGAAAATCTCGAAGAAATTGTCAGAAACTTGAGTTCATAAGTTTTATTTGCATAAAATATGTATGTAGATGCTCATAAGGTGTATACTATACTTATATCTAGGTACTTAGGATTAGGTAGATATAATAGGGTTCAGTTTTAGAATCTCATCCCTATTTTGGTTGAATTTACCCCTGTATTTTTGGTAGAACTGTACCCTTGTGTGAATTAACCCAAATTTTTTAAAAATCCTAACCGAACTTAAACTAAACTAAAAATATTTTGGTTTAATTTCATACAGGGGTAAAGGTAGACCAAAAATATAGGGGTAAATTCAACCAATTTAGGGGTAACAGTAATCTTAAGTCTTAAGTCAAATGATATATTCTCTTTTTTGGCTAAAGATTTCCCAATTTTGAGAATTTTTTGAAAAAAAAAAATAAAATATCTTTAAAAGCTTAAAGAATCTGCATCTGCATAATATGATTCAAATTAAGCCTAATATGTACATTGTAATAGTATTAGATATTTGAGTTGCTTTTTTGTATTTTAGTATTTTTGCAATAAATTATGTATAATTTGTGTATAAGAACATGCATTTCCGCTAATTTTAAGCTCTTTTTCATAACAGGTACTTGCAATATCAGATGATCCAAGTTTTTCAGAATTTTATGACGAAAACCCACCGTCTTCTGATGATAACAATGATCATTCTCATCATCATACAAAAATCTCAAAATTGGATGCAAAATGTTCAAAGTCTGGCCTGACTGTCACTGTTGACTTTGATGGGCCTTTTAATGGGCTAATCTACTCAAAAGGACATTTCACAAATCCTAATTGCAGGTAAACTCCCAGGATTACATAAATGACTTAAAAGTAGATTACTTTACTATACTATACTATATGTAAGTAGTACAATCTGGTTATACCTCAATTAGAGCAATAATAATAATAACAAATTCCAAAAAAAAGTCTGTCTAGTAATTAGAGTGCATTCTTAACGATAGAAAAATGAACAATAGAATTTCCTTATTGTCTTTTTTTGCAATTATTTCAGATTTGTCGAACCAAATTCTGGATTGGATAAATATACTTTTCAAGTGCCCGTGGGAGATTGTGGGACAGATCATAATGAGAAATCAAGGATCGTCAACAATATCCTCATTTTTCAAATGGATGAGTCAGTCCAGGTAATCGTATTTTTAGAATTATTAAGTAAGTAGGTATTTCAGAGCAAAAAATTTCAAATATTAGAATTTAATTAGATATTTCAAATGGTTGTATTTTGTTGTAAAATTGGTGTTTGAATTGAGATTTTCAAAGCTAAATTAAATGAATTGAATTGAACATATTCAGTAGATTGTAATCATAAATCTTGACCGATTTATGTAAGATTTAGGTATGTAATTTTTCAAGAATGTCTACTAGAATCTATAATTAAAATTCGTATGGGTAAATTTCTAATAAGGTTAAAAATAGGATTTAAACCTTATCTAAATAAAATTTACGGATTATTTGTAACTGCAACATTTATAGGAAATTTGGGACAGTGCTAAGGGAATATCATGTGAATATGGTGATGGTCAAGAGATGTCTAAACGTCACAATAAAATGGTCATTTTCAAACCACTAACTGTTGGCATGCTTGATGTCATGCATCATCCCTTCAAAGATATTGAGGTTGATTGCTGGATGGATATCCAGAGGGGAACTTATCCAAATGTAAAAAAATTCAAAAATTTGTAAAAATTTACATAATTTAATTATCTATTTTTATCATTTGTTAGACTGAACCAATTTCAGGACAAATTGAAATTGGTGAAGAACTATCAATGATTATCTACCTTAAAGATGATCATATGAAATACGATGTGAGTGTTAAGGACTGTTGGGCATTTAATATGGAAAATTTTGAAGATTCGAAGGCATCGAAAGTTCAACTTACAGGATATGATGGATGTCCAAGGTATTATTGAGAATTGAGAGTGAAAAAAACTTGTCATAATTTCATTTTTTTAGGAAAACTAAGTTAATTGGACAATGGGAAAAGACTTATGATACTGGTACAAATTGCAAAAATTCGAATTTAAAAAGTCAAAAAATCTGGATAAAATTTATTTTTCTTATATCTGTAGGTGATTCGGGAGCAACAATTATTGAATACAACAATATTACAGCTTTCAAATTCCCTGATTCTGATCAAGTTCATCTTACTTGTAATATTGAGGTAAATAGATGCTTGTAAAGTAAATGGAATAGATCAAAATTTTGAGATTTCTCATTTTTTTTCGATAGTTATGCTTAGGGGAATGTGAGGAGACTTGTAAAAAGACAACACCTACTACTGGTAGTAAGAATGAGATTCAAAGACCTGGACAAACTACTAGTAGACCAACATTTGACCAAAAAATAAGTTCAACTAGGGGTACTGATAGGCCTAGAAAAACTGATCGAGATGAAGGTCAAAAAAGGCCGAAACCCCTTTGTTATCCAGGTAAGATTTAAGGTACTTAAGTGCCCTATTATTTAATGTCGTACTTACATATGGGTATGCATAATAAACGAAATATTTGATTTATTTAAGGTCAAAGAGATCCACGATGTCCAGAATCTCAAACTGAGGCAATTCAAGATTATCCAACAACTTCAAGATACCCTCAAGAACCTGTAACTCAAAATCCGTATGATATTTTTACGACTAGACGGGCTGATAGACCATGTTATCCTGGTAAGATCACAAAAATAAGGCAAAAAAAAGATAGGTAATAGGTATACGTACTCGTATTAGTATGGTATTAGTAGGGTACCCTAATCCGAGAAATACATACTTTGTAAATAAGAAAACTTGAAAAGTATCTGGTCTGAATTTGTAATACCTATAAAAAGTAAGCTTATCTGATTTTAGAAATATTTTATGAGAGATCATGATTATTGCTTAGAATCTCTAGTTTAATCTTAATTTTGATAGGTGAAATATCACCCAGATGTAGATCGACCACAATAGGTCAACCGATTGAAACGACCTACAGACCTCAAACTCAAACAACAAATACTAGATTTCCAGACTATGAAACCAGTAGAATTCCAAATCGAGAATCTACAAATACTCAAAGACCTCAAACGACTCAAAGGCCTTATTATGAAGAAACAACTACCAGATTCCAGGACAAACAAAATACTCGGAGACCTTACGATTCAACTTCTTATGAGACAACAACAAGGAGAAATGGCTGCTATCCTGGTAGAAATAACATAAATAGGTATGAAGAATTGATTTGATTCTCAATTTTTCCAGGTGAAATATCCCCAAGATGTAGGCCCAGTACAAATAGACAAACTGAAGTTACCACGAGATACGATGAAGAATTTACAACCAGACCAACTACACCTGGTAGAACTCAGAGACCAGATTGCTTTCCAGGTTTTAAAGATTTTTTTTTTAATTTTAGAAAAATTTTAAAAAATTTTTGATTTCTTAGGTTCAAATGATTATCGCTGCTATAGTACAAACACACCAAATCAGGAGAAACAAACTACTCAAAGGCCATCATATGAGACAACCACTAGAAGAAACGATTGTTATCCAGGTAGAATATTTAAAAAATTTATAATTTTTAGATATTTTGAACTCATTTTTGCTTTAGGTGAAATATCCCCAAGATGTAGGACAAATACTCAACAAACTCAAAATACAAATACACCCACACCCAGATATAGAGACCAATTTACAACTTTCCGACCTTTAAAATGCCTACCTGGTAAATTACATAATTTTAAGTTTACCTAATTATAATAAAGAAATTGAAAATATAATAGGTTCTAAAAATCCTCAATGTCAAATGCGAGAAATTGAAACTGAAACAACAATTGGCCAAATTCCAACAACCCAAAGACCCTTTTCTGGAGAAACAACAACTCGAAGAAAAAGTTGCTATCCAGGTTCTTTCATATTGAATTTTTGTGAATTTAAGTTTAATAGACTTTATAAATTTAGGTGAAGTCTCGCCTAGATGTAGCCTAAATCAACCTGAAATAACAACATCAAGATATGAAGAATTTACCACAAGACCCCCAGCCACTTATTCAACTTCAGCACCTATAATAACAACACAAAAACCTTTTGAAACGAGCAGTTCGAGAAAACCGTTATGTTATCCGGGTCAAATCGATCCCCGATGTCCGCCTGTCTGTACTGAAGGTTCGACTGATTTCAGGTGTAAATCAACAACAAAACAACAAGAACAAACCCAGGAAACAACAAGACCTATATGCTATAGGGGTAGTACTGATCCTAGATGTCCTCAATCTCAATTAACATCAACTTCAACTCAAGATTATAGAACCACGACCCAAAAATCATTCCAATGTTATCCAGGAGGTTCTTTTCTAGATTAAAATTATCTAGATTAAAATAGTAATCTGTTTTAATAATCAATTTCGTATTTTATAGCTACCGATCCACGATGCCCACCAGTTTGTTCTGAAGGTTCGACCGATTTCAGATGTAGGCCAACAACACAGCAACAAGAATACACTCAAACTCAACCAACTACAAGACCTCCTATATGCTATAAGGGTAGTACAGATCCTAGATGCCCACAAAGTCAAATAACAGAAACTCAAAATTATGTTTCGACAACAAAAAAACCATTCCAGTGTTATCCAGGAGGTTACTTTCCACATTTTAATATCTTTAGACATAGTAAATTCTTTAATTTGAAATTTAAATTTTTATTTGGTTAGCTATTGATCCTCGATGCCCACCAGTATGTTCTGAAGGTTCGACTGATTTCAGATGTAAGCCAACAACACAACAACAACAATATTCAACAGAATCCACGACAAGACCTCCAAATTGTTATAGAGGCAGTAAGGATCCTCGTTGCCCTCAATCAACAACTCAAGCCCAAGATTTTCCTACACCAACCCGGCAGCCAATTTGTTATCCTGGAAGTGTTGACCCTAGATGTCAACCAGACTGTTCTGAAGGTTCTACTGACTTTAGATGTAGGTCAACAACACAGCAATATCAAACAGAAACCACAACAAGACCCCCCATATGCTATAGAGGCAGTTCAGATCCTCGATGCTCTCAATCTCCAACAACTTCAACTCAAGATTATAGAACCACGACCCAAAAATCATTTCAGTGTTATCCAGGAGGTTGCTAAATTTTTAATTTAAGAAATAAATTATTTCGAAATTTTTATATTTTTCTTAGCTATTGATCCTCGATGTCCACCTGTTTGTACTGAAGGATCTACCGATTTTAGATGTCGACAAACACAACAGACTCAGACTCAGGCTCCAACAAGACCTCCAATTTGCTATAGGGGTAGTAATGATCCTCGTTGTCCTCAAACACAAACCCAAGATATTCCTACAACAACTACTAGGCAACCGATTTGTTATCCTGGAAGTGTTGATCCTAGGTGTCCACCTGATTGTACTCAAGATTCTACCGATTTCCGGTGTAGATCAACAACACAACAACAATATTCAACACAACAACCAACAAAAGCTCCAAATTGTTATAGAGGAAGCAAAGATCCTCGTTGCCCACAAAGTCAAACGACTGCAACTCAAGATTTTGGACCTACTACTAAAAAACCCTTCACCTGTTATCCAGGAGGTTAATCTCCAGGTTTTAAAATCTACAAAAATTTAAAATTTAAATTTTTTTGTTTAGCCATCGATCCCCGTTGTCCACCTGTCTGTACTGAAGGATCTACCGATTTTAGATGCAGATCAACAACGCAACAACAACAACAACAATACCAAACAACAAAACCTCCAATTTGCTATAGGGGTAGTAATGATCCTCGTTGTCCCCAATCTCAAACTACTGTAACTCAAAGTTATGAGCCAAATGGATGTTATCCAGGTTATCCATTAAAAAACATTTTAGGGTTATTTAATTCAAAAATTTTCAAAATTTTGATTTTGAAGGTGATGTAAGATGCAGTACAAATCAACAAATTCAAACAACCCCAAGATATCAACAGCAAAATCAAAATCAAAACCAGCAATTAACAACAAAATCTCCAGCACCTTCGAGACCTATTCAAGATTTTCAAACGGAAAAGGTAACTCAAAGACCTTCATTCGAATCAACAACCAGAAGGATTGAATGCTATCCAGGTAAAATATTTTAACATGTATATGTATATGTATTAGGATTTTTACATTTTTTTCAAAATTAGGTGAAATTTCACCAAAATGTAGGCAAAATACAGACCAATTTATGCCTATAAGAGAACAAGAATATCCTTCAACTAATCCTAATCAGCCTACACAAGGTGTACAAACTCCAAATACTTATAGACCACAACAAACTTCAACTGAGAGGCCCTATTTTATTGAAAGTACTACTACTATGAGAAATTGTGCTCCAGGTAAATGACTTGAAAAACTTTATAAACTTGAAAATTTTACAAATTTTTAACTGCTTTTAGGGGAAGTATCGCGTAATTGCAGACAAAATACTGAGACACCTAATATCCCATTCCAGAATTATATAACGCCTTCAAGATCTCCAGTTTGTTCTCCAGGTTTGTTATATATATCTAAATCAATTCCTTTTAAAAATTTCAAAAAATTTATTTGGAATTTTTATCTATAAGGTTCAAATGATCCGAGATGCCTTAATCAAAATCAGACAAAACCTCCAAATCCACCCTCAAGTACTCGAAAAGGTATGTAAAATAAAAAATACAAAAAAATCGAGATATTTACTAAAAAATTGTGATTTTTGACATGACAGTTTTGTGTTATCCTGGAGGTAAGTTAAAGATTGCTAGGTTAAATTCTTAAGAATTTCTTTAAAAAATTTCATTGATTTTTTTAGCAATCGACCCTCGATGTCCTCCAGTTTGTCCAAGTACTGACTTTAGATGCCCAGAAAATCAAAGACTAAAATATAATTTGGATATGAGAAGTGCTCGAAATTCTGATTCCAGTTTTGAGCAAATTCATGCTTTAAGTAGTGAGCTAATTTTCAAAGAATTTCGACATCAATCTCAACCAGGTAACTTTATAAATTTTCAAAAAAATTTATATTAATATTTTTTTTAAATATTTATTGAACAGTTCATTTTGAATCATTAAGAAATCATGGGAGATAGACAACTTTCTTACAACTTATTTCTAGTACCCTACTACAGATAGAGCATGGTACTATCCTAGTTACTTATTTATACCAGTTTATTTTTCTACCTTACTTTTTACTTTTTTCTACAAAATGTTTCTAAAAAAATACAAAATAACTAGGTATTCACTAAAGGTGATTCATGATTTTAACTAAAAATAGGTACATCTTTTTTTTGCAACTTGATCTTTTTTGTACTTACATTTTACATAGATAACTTACCACTTATACATAGTAGATACAATTATTTTGTCGAATTGAAATGATCTTACTATAGGTCCTGTCTGTATATATTTAATGCTAATGTAATGCTAATAGGTAAGTAATTTTAGTGATATTTATTAATAAAACGATAATAATTTTGTACCATACTCAATTCGATATATGTACGAGTATTTCAATATTTTTGCATTTATTTTAGCCTAAAGGTCTTTGCGACATCAGTTGGTCTATTTTCTTACGAATTGAACCAGAATTTCCGATACATATTTTGATATTTTGAGTACTCGTAATCATAGTACCCTATAACCTATGTACTTGGGTTCTTAAGCATGAGTATGAGTACCCTACATATTTCACAATTTTCTAGATAGATAGAATTAGACTTTGCATTACTGGGTCCAGATAGTTTTACATAATGAATATTACAAAAGATAAGGGTATAAAAAGGGTACTTGAATAACAATAATAACAAAGTATTCATATGTAGGTACTTTTTTCAATTCCAAAAGCTTGAACAAAGAAATTGTTACTTTGAACTTTTTTCATTTTTCTTATTTATCTACAAATTTGCTTCAAGGACCTATACAAGTAAACTGATAGACTATATAATATGTACCCTACTTATAATTAGATACTATACTCGAATGTAGGTAGTTTTTAAGTCTGATCCTGAGAAAGCTTGTTAAATAATAAATTAAGTAGGTAGATAGGTAGGTAGTAGGTATAATATGAGACGTTTGGATTACTGAAATTCGGTTGATTCATGGTCAGATATCGATGGATATTTAGAATAAATCGAAAAATAAAAAGTTGAAAAGGTCAATAGCAAAATGTGAATTACATTGGGGAAATAAGTAGGTAGCTTACCAAAATGACATTCGTGACTTAATTTAAGCAAAATTACACACATCCTACTTTTTACATTAGCTCGCTATTTTTTTGCAAAAATGCTTCAGGTAGGCACCCAAAAGTTAATTCCAAAAAATTTTCAAATTCTTTTGCAAGTTTAAAATATTTTACCAGCAGGAAGGACATAATTCATTTTTTTTTTGGAAAAATTTATAAGATTCTAGAATCACAGCACAACAAGCTAATATAGAGTCCTTAGTTAGACAAAAATCTGCTTGTAATTTGCAATAAATATAGATTTATTAGAAAAAAACAGATAGTAGAAGATAGGTAGAAAATGATTCTATTGATAGATTTCCTGGTTTCTAGAAAATAGACCTATAAATTCTAGCAATTTCTGAATAATTTATTAGAAAATTTTGAGGTTTCGATTGTATAGACAATGATACAACTAATGTTCTAGTTTAATCCGAATTTCTTAGAAAAAACTTGCGAAATTTGTATTAATTGAACTTGATAGATAATAATGATACTAACAAAATGCACCCAAATACCAACTATAATAATTTCAGTATAATGAAATTTTAGCAATTTTATTGTAGTTTTTTGCCCCTACCATATCTCGTTGACTCGTCAAAAATAAAAAATCCAAATACAAAAACTGCAAAAATACCTACAAGAATTTTTCAAGAACTTTGTTACAAGTATCTGTAGATTCCTAAAATGTCAATTAAATCAATTTAGGCGTAACTTTCTGTCATTTTTATTTAGCATTTTTTCTGATAAATATTTAATTTAACGCTGTATCAGAATATCTTGTAGTATCTACTATTAGTATTCACTTATTCAAATTAAATTATCATTCTGGTAAAAAAAAAATTTCGTCACCTGCCCTACTTACTAAACTACAATATCTACCGATAGAAATATCAAATTCTCAGGCACTTTACCTACAAGTTACAAATTGAATCTATTGATTGTGTATTTTTTATAATGGAAATATCCTATACATATTTTACTTTACCTACATCTAATTTAATTCGATTATTTATTGAGGTTAAACATTTTTATAAGCTTATTCTTAGTAGGTACTATTAAGTATGTATATAGTAGGTAGGTATATAAGTGGGTAGGGTAGGGTACTTGCATTTGTCATTTATTACAGTTTACAGCCTAAAATTCAATTTTTATCCAATTACTTAAT
>JAQIXA010001488.1:0-24466 GCA_034699045.1 Nanhermannia cf. coronata Gr-Ori-00579 | reverse complement strand
ACCGGTCCATTCTGGTTGGGACATTTTTGCACCGGTCCATTCTTGCACCGGTCCATTCTTACACCGGTCCATTCTTATACCGGTCCATTCTTGCACCGGTCCTAAATAAACCGGTCCCATATTACCGTATTTCAATACCTATACATATACACCTGTATCGTGTAAATCTGCTCAAATCTGAATAATAATAATCTTGAGGGCAAGTATACTTTTTTTATTTGTCCTTAAAATAATTTCAACTCCAACTTATACCAAACATCTTATACCTACACATATTTACCTGAATTACCTATGTAGGTATATCTTTAAAAGAATATAATTTTGATCTCTTCAAACCTGAAAAGAGTATAAAGTCTCTCTTCAATCCACTTGTACTAATGTATAAGTAGAATTCTCATTAAATGTATCTTTTTCCTATTTGGTAC
This sequence comes from Nanhermannia cf. coronata Gr-Ori-00579, assembly GCA_034699045.1. NCBI lineage: Eukaryota > Metazoa > Arthropoda > Arachnida > Sarcoptiformes > Nanhermanniidae > Nanhermannia > Nanhermannia cf. coronata Gr-Ori-00579. The sequence continues at coordinate 24,041 of JAQIXA010001488.1, read as the reverse complement.
TTGTAACTTGTAGTACTTATACTTGTAGACTTTATATATACCTATTATTTTATCATCTTGTTGTATAATTGTACTCGATTCTCGATAATAATGTAGGTACATACATAATTTGCACATATATAGGTACATATAAGTAATCAAGTCCAAAAAAACTTTTCAAGTTTGAGGGGCATTTAGAGGAGCCTATCCTTATCTGTTTTTTCCAACATCAAGTTTGCAAAATAATTTTACATGTTAATGCTTTGCAAAAAGGTTCTTCAAGGTCTACAGTACAATCTGCAACAGGCTCTTCTACTCTGACTATGAAGCTGAAATTAATTCTCCATCCATTATCCTGATTCTGATTCTCTTGTACTTCATATAGGTACATACTTTTAGGTGTATACTTTTAACTTTTAGATAGGTAAGGTATACTGTACTGAAATGTATTAGTCAGAAGCTGAAAGGTCTATTTCAAAATTCAAAATCATACCTACAGGCATACCTATACCTACATTACTTACTTACGTAGGTACGTTACACAAGTATAGTACTTAAGTATTTTAAAAAGTATATAAATATGTACTTGTATAAAGTATAGTTAGTTAAAGTCGAAGGCTATGCTATCCTATCAGTACAGTGTAAAATAAGTGTAGATAAATTGTAAAGTGAAATAAAAGACTTAGGTTTGTGGTGCTCTGGAGTGCCCACAAAATTCAAAATCCCCTTGGCTGGCTTTGGCTTGATGTTGAATTGAATAATATGTTGATGTTATGGATGGTGGTCCCCTACAAAAATACCTGTCCTTATGAACAGAAAACAGAAAAAGTGTACAAGTACTACACACTACTAATGGATATATCCTAGAAAAAAAGCCCCTAATCTTTATAAAATTTTAACTATATCAGCATCAGCAGTACCTTAGTACTAGTAGACTAGGTACTACTTGAATATAACATGGTTAAATGTATTATTACATTAGGTAGAGGCAACACCATTATTAACTATAAAATAAAATATAATCCTCAAGTTTAGGGGCGGATGACGATGAATTCGAATGTGGCCAAGTCCCTCAAGTCAAGTCTTCAAAATCACTTGAAAAAAAAACCTTATATAAAGAATACCTTATACTACATACATAAGTACATACATATACATATTTAAACCAATAAAAGAAATATATTTACACCAAAAAAAACCATACCCACATACATAGTCTTCTTAATTCATTCTCGACATCATCTTTTACACACACACCTAAAAATCCCAAAAAAAAAGTTTCAATTCAAGTCCATAGTTCAAGTCCAATCCCAATTCTAATTCTAATCCCATTCTACAAATACATATTATACGCCATACATACGTATACCTTAAAGTCTCTAAAAATCGAAATTCATTTTCATTTCATTTCTAATCAAAAATCAAATTGATAAGTTAGTACTTACACTTACACTACTAGTAATACTAATATGATTATCATTTTTTGTCAGTAATCGTAATTATACAATACATATATACCAAAGTAAAGCAAAGTAAAGTACCCCTTAAAAATTAAATACTATACTTACCTACCTATATACCTTTACAAGTATACATAAGTTAATCACTATTTGTAATATTTAGAACAAATAAATCGCCCACCATACCATATTAATACCTCCTTAGGTATTATCATAAAAACCATACCATCCCAAACTATACCATTACCATCATCAGTCACCTCCCCTTCTTCATCAACATTTAACTAACTGCTCCACTATAAGCTTTACTATATAAATATAGCTACTTCTAATCACATAAAAGTTTAATTGAACATTTAAAAAGTGTTTTTTTCGATATAAAAACCATTGCTTTAGATTACCCATCGATTCGATATTTTTAAGGCTTGTTGTGCCTAAATAAGGACCTTCGGAAATCCCAAGTTTTTTTTCTACAACACTTTTTTCCAAGTTCTATTTTGACTAGTCAGCAGCAAAATTATAATCAACATCAAAAACTGATTATTTTTGCAACAATTCCAATTAAATACGGGTATTCTTCGAGTTTCTGTTGAAGATTCAAGTTTTGATGATTTGAAGGTGATTTACCTACAATTTCGGCTGAACTTTAAGTGGATCCTATCGTGCAGAATTTTTTTACCTTCTTTTACGGTAAGTTGTAGACCATTTAATTTTAATTACAATTACAATTACATTAACTATACCCAAGTCTTTTCAATTATTGACTTATTGACCTCCCTGTATGTTAGTATGACATTTAATAAATTGTTAGATGGTAATTGATAGTTAACTTTAAGTATTCAATTCAATTGTAATTTACGTTCCATATTTTTGACATTATATTTGCCTAGTTCAAATCAAATTCAGGTAGAAAAACCAGTCTTTGGCCTTATGGTTAGTCTTTTATTAGACTTAAAAATTGAGACAAAACCATGATTAGTGATTAGTGATTTGTCATATTTGTTTCATGTCAAGGCTATGTTTGTCAAATGAAATTATGTCGATGTCGATTATTACTTTTAGAATCGTAGTAAGACCCAAGGCCGGCTGGTCAGGTCAGGTCAGGTCAGGTCAGGTCATATTTTATTTATTTAAGGACTTTGTGGCATATTTAAGGACTACGTTTAGATATACATATAACTATGAACGAATCGAAACGAAAATCGAATCTATAGGTATTAGATTAGAAATTCAAATTCTTTAGATCAAGGATCAATTAATAATTTTTTTTACTGATCATCACATCACTTCTCACCATCATCACTATCACATCACATAGCTTATTTAGTGATCACTGCACTGTATGAAACAACTGATCATTTTATTAATAATTTTAGTTATGGAGAAAGTAATAAGGAGCTAGGGCTAGTTATGTTATGATCTAGTATTTATTATGATAATGATTAATTTGAACTTTTTTAATCATCTAGGTATGTTTTAATTGTATATAAAATACAATTAATTTAGGCTACATAGTTAGATATTAGATAAGATACTAATGGTATATTTAATTATAAGCACTTAATAAGTAGATGTAGATAAAGATAATGGATCTTTTCAATTTCATTTTCATCATTTCATTAATTAGCTCGCACGCACTCGCACCCATACATGGCACCTATTGCGGCCGAACCGCGTATCGGATCTAGATAAAATTTGGCACATATACATAGACTCGAAAACTCCGAAATTTGATTTGGAGTTTCTACCTCACTTGGAAAGCGGGAAAATTTGAAAAAAATTGCTAAAAATTTGGATTTTTGTTGTATTTTTGTATGATCCCTTTAGGTTCATATAATCCTTCAGCTTCATATAATTCATATAGAGCAATTACTAAATTTAGTACATACTTGCTAGATTTTCTAACATCTTTAAATCTTATAAAAGGGTAGGTATTGATTAAATTTTTACTTGTAGTCAGTTTTAGGTAAGGTACTTCACAAATTATTGAACAATTATGGATAAAAATTTTCTACCTAAATTAATAAAAAGTAAAGTTACATTTACATTAGGCAGGTATCTGTCTGTATGCCTATTATATGGACTAATTTGGTTTCATATTTCATTTCTATACCAGTAGGTAACTTACCATCTGCTATAAATCTAACAATAAGCTAAGGTTTTTGTAAATAATTAAGCAAAAGTTTAGGTTTCTATTTTATTTTAGGTTTAAGGTTTAAGTATAACTTAAAATAAAGGTAGGTAGGAGTAGGATGATTAACATTAGGCATTAGTTATGTCTACTTATATTTTATTAAGCTCATTTCTTCCAAGAATAATTTTATTTTAATTAGATTTACCTATAGGTATGGATACCTATACCTATTCCTTATGTAATGTATTTCAGTTGCTCAGTTTATAAACATTATACCTACTCATTTTGTAAGTTAACCTTGACATAAGCCATAATAATTTTTATACAATGAAATTCCTTTATAAATATAACAAAAATCTTTTCCTTTAAGTATTTAATATTTAACACTTATTACTTCATATAAAATAAAACTAGTATACCTAATACCTACCAACTAATAGGTGTTATTGTTACATATTTCATTTCTACAATAAATAAAAGCATAGGCAGTATATGCTTAATATCATATTTATTTATATGTGACTATTTTTTTTCTGAAACGACACAAGCCAAAATAAGGAAAAACGATTATCTTTTTAAACAAGTAAGTATAAAGTGCCTACATTTTCAAGATAGGTATGTAATTATAATAAGGTACATTATGCCTTTTACCTATTAAGAACGATGTAGGTATGTCATTTGTATTTAATAAATTAAACTCCTCTTTTGAGTTTAAGTCTTTCTTACTATGAAATGAATCTTATGCTTATTTATCTATACTGTATACCTAAAGGTCTATGTATTGAAACTTTTTCATTATACTATACATATATTCTGCTCAAGTTTTAATTTTTACATAGTAAAAATAAGTGAAATAATAATGTCAAGGCATAAGGAAGAGATTTTGAGAACTACGACAGATGTACACTTGAAGACTAATAGTAAAATACCTACTACCAGGCAGGCAGTAGGAGTTTTAAATTTAAAATAGCAGTCTTTTGAAGTAAAAGATGGTTAGGTTTCGTTTAGGTAGTAGGTAGGTATAATATTAAGAAGATTCGATTTATTTTAAGCCCTCCGTGCCCTTCTTTCAAAGTATGTTTTTGGCCTGGCTTCTGCACATAAATACTAAACTAATGCACAAAAACAAATTTAAATAATACTACTGTTCCATGGCCTATATTATATCACCACACGAGCTTCTATACAATATATTATAATATACTTACCTAACTAGATTACTGAAACTGAAATGGTGATGAAGAGCACCAATATTATATTGTATGTTTTTATTTCGAAATAATCCAATCTAATCGAACCGAAGGATTATTTTGAACATGGAATATGTTTATTATTAAAGTCATTTTCATTTCATTTTCGTTTGTGTATTAAATATTATTAAAATATCTTATAAGATTAGGTAGGTATGGTAGTATGTAGTGACTGCTGCTGAAGTTTGTGGCTGTGAGTCAAATTCCAGAGCAATAATAACAGAGAAACCTTAAATTTTCTTTCTAGACAACTCATAAGAATAAAGGCTTTTCTTTTAAAAAATATTTAGATATTGTAGTTAAAATAGTACTTTATACTTGTCACTTGTAGTCATCTACAAATGTAGTAATAGAAGAACCCTAGAAGATCCTTACTATATGGTAGTACCTACTTTGTATTTAAATTAGGTATCCTCTATTTTATATATGCAGTGTATATATATGGTACTTTACATATTATGTATATGTATGTGTGTTATGCTATGTGCATTTGTTCACTATCAGTAGGGTACTCATATGTATAGAGATAGAAAATAATATGCATTTTGCTTCGTTCGACACCCTTTAATTAGGTTTGGGTCATAAACCTTCAACTTTTAGATTTTTAGTAAGGTTTACAAAAAAGCAATTTCTTTATCAGTTTCCTCTCTTTTCGTCAAAGTAAAAGATAATAATTTAATATGTGCATTGCTGCACATAGTGTATTATATAAATATAAATTGAGACGTCAATTTTTAAAACATTAAACAATAATGTTCATTAGGTACTGTCTAATCGTAAGTCTATCCTACTGTCTACCTAATTTCTATTTTAGTCAATAGTTTATATTAGCTACCTATAGGTACCTAATACATATACCTAATTAGATAAAATATAATTAGTATTTATTTAATGCTTCCACACTGGAATATGATAATGAAACCACACTGGTGTAAGTACCTAGTACCTACCATTAATAAGCAGGATAAGTAGCATAATATAGTAGGTATCTTAGGTAAATCTACTAACTAGCTATTTAAGTAATTAGTAATAGTAATCCAGAATACTTTACTACTGTTTACAATACCCTACATAAGTCAATCTTGCATATTACCTAAGTTCAACTATGATCTTAATGCTTACCTATTCTTCTTATTATAAATAAATTTTATAAAATAAATATCATTTTAAAGTAGTAGGTACAAAAGTCGTTAAATATATTCGTCATCAAAGTCAAAAATGCATCATAGTACTAAATTGGAATTTAGGACTGAAATTAGAGTTCATTTTCATTTTCATAAGGTTAAGCAGAAGATATGTTCTATGGTGTAATACCGACATTTATTTTAATTCCACTACCAGTTTTCTTAGTTTGAAGCATTTATTTTAAATGTGAGTACCTAGTAGTGAGTACCTAGTAGTGAGTACCTAGTAGTGAGTACCGAGAACCTACTCACTGGTAGGCATTTAAATAGGTTTATACTCGTACATTTGGTACCTACTACATATTACAATAATAGTCAGTATGAGTAAAGTAAAGTAAAGTAAATTTTTTCGAGGGCTTTACTGTACTTGTACATCTACTTGACTCGACTTTGACTTGAAAGGTCCACTTATACTCAGGTTTTTATATAAAAATACAACATGATAATGATGACTATGTAGGTAGGTATGTATGTATGTTAAATAGTGAGAGATTATTATATTGCTACTACGTATCTCTTTCAGGGACATTTGCCAAGGGAAGTTTTGAAGTTGCGAACCTGTCGTAGTTCTCTCTCCAATTCAATTCATACTACAAGTATTTAGTGTAGGTATGTAAGTACATATATATGTGCCTTCCCCTGGTAAAATAATTGCATGTTCCCTGGTGATTCCACCACTATTACTATATCTCTAATGTACTTTTCTCTTGAAACATACAACGTACTTATTATATTACTCTGGTTCTGGTATGATATGATATGATTAGAGTTAGTTAAAGTTAGTTTCTATCTCATCCTCAGTAAAACACTAAAATAATGTGTAAGTGTATTAGGGAACCAAGTTGGTTCAAGTATATCTCTCGTAGTCAGTTTTCAGTGCTGGTAAGTTTGTGGATGACTTTGTGAAGGTACATTGACTTGGAAGTTGCCTGTTCTCTGCCTCGTGCTCGTGCTGGAATTTTATTCGAGGATAGCAATGAGGAGGATTTGTAATATGGCATCAGCATTATAGTAGTAGGCACCTTTAACTTGCATTACTTTTAGTTCTCTAGTTCTATGATATTTATAAGGCTTAGATTTTAGGTCTGGTTTGGCACTACACAACTCCTTGCTAAGTAGTACTAGTAAAGTAACTAGTAGTATTATCATCCATCTGATGATGTTTTCAGGTTCAGAACTTACAAGTCAAAGTCAGAGCAGGGGGAAGCCCCTTATAATGCATACATACACATTGTAAATTTTGTTAGTCGCCCTATCCTCCGGCCTACATCACATCATCATCATCATCATATGTGTATCTCTTCTATGCTCTATCTCTTTAAAAAAAAGTCAGATAAAATATATAAAACTGTTCATTGAAATGTTCTCTTTTCTGTATCTGCTGTCTATAAATAATAGGGGCTCTGATATTCCCTTTGCCTTTTTTAAAAATATGGTCGAAAGTATGCAATAATGCAAAAGTAGAATCAGAATCTGTTCAAGATTCGAAATTCGAAGGATGGCTTCTTCTATACAAAGGTACCTATATTAGCATTGCCAAGTCAGGAATAGTTTCTGCTACATCATAGCATTCAAAAATGTATGTATAATATGTAATGTATGTATAAGCATAAATAGAGATAACTGCATAGTATAGTAAGTGATAGAATAGTGAATAGAATTATTAGAAGTACACAACACAGGGCTCTTTTGAGTTTGCCGATCCCTCAGAACTCTGAGAAAGAGTTAAAAAAATTCAGAAACCTTTTTTCTTCCTGCTTGGTTTTGACTTTAATTCCATCTCTTTAAAAATCTCCATCCAACCCATATCCTTACATCTGTGAAAAGTGTATTGCATACTTGCATTCTAGTCCTAGTACCTATAGTATACCTTATTCTTATTACATTGCAAACATTATTTTATTTTTTTCTTTGGGTAATATTACACTACCTACTCCTACTACTTACTTATACTGCTAGTAAACTAGAATTTTATATATATTTTTATGTTGCGCCTGGGTGAACTTGCAAGAGCCTTTAGAGTTTTGTTCCCTCGACCAACCCTTGTAAAGTAATGTGATCTGATGCGAATGCCCTTCCTCTAAAGGCTCTCTACTATATACAAGCAAAGAGTATTATCGAAAAAGCTGATTTTGCATCTACTATATCGTAGAGTAATGTTTAAATATTATGTATTTTTGCCTAGGATGCTATGATGATATGAATATTATGTACGTACACCATTATGATTATACATAGTAGACAGTAGACTCCCTTCTAAACTTGCCTATCTGGTCGGTACTTGCCATTTTTTACTCGTAGTTTTTTTCATTTTGATTTCACAGCCATAGTCGTAGTCATATAGTTGAGTCCACCTACAGCAGTGCACTGCCTTCAGCCAAAAAGTCTTCTATCCCCTTCGAATACTTTTAAATATCCAAAGTTCATTCTCCTCTCTCAAGTTCTCCTGCTCCTTTATATTCTCTTCTATTCTCTGTTCAGTGTATCCTTAAAAAAATAAGTCGAAAAGGAGTCATTCATTTTATTATATAATAAATATACAACATCAAATCTCATCTCACGACGATAAGGATTCAGAGTTCTTGAAGTTTTTCATTTGCATTCTTTAGAGTTCGAGTACACTACAAGTACACACTTACACAAAACTACCTATGCCTTCATAAAATATTTTCTTTTTTACTCAGAGCTCACTTGAGTTGTGGCATTGCCCTTGTGATTAGATTAGATACGAAAACTGTTTTGTTCAACCCAGTTCGAATCTTTATTAGTTCATTTTTTAAATAAAATCTATATTTTTGAGGGATAACTTGTAAGGTGAGTATCAATTATCAATCAATCTGACTCGGATTTTGTATCAGTACATACCTATGTATATTATTTTAAATACATTATACCTACTTTTTAAATTAGTAATTAGCATTACATAGAAGTGCCTAATATGACAGTGACAGTAGGTTAAATGTATAGGAAAAAAAATAAGTAGCAAGTTATACCAATATATCTAGATACTAGTACCAATAAATTATTATATCATATCAGTAGCAGAAATACTGCTAGTATTACTAGTACATAGCCATAGCCTCTACCATCTAAATCTATCATTTAACTCATATATAATATGTACCTATTGGCATTGGTACATACTATGTTTTTATGGTACTATATAGAATCCTCCAGTATTTTTACCTAGAAAAAGCAATAATAAAATACCCGTAATTTTCTATTGTGTCTGATAAAATTAAGTTATAAATTCCCTGAATAGGTTAGGTTAGGTTACTTTTACTTGGTATTTTAATCTTTCTATATTTTAATTAATAGATTATTTAAAAATGAGTTAAATTGGATATTGAAATTAATTTATAATACCTCGAGAGTTTATTGATATGTACGAGTTAAATTTATTAAGTGTTAGTACAGTACATAACTACCTGTACTCTGTACCTACCTAATTGTATCATAGCTTTTTACTTTTTACTAAAAAGGCTATGGTTATATTTAGTCGTATCGTAATGGTACCTAGTACCTTAGTACCTACTACTTATGTAAAATGTGTAATTGTAAACCAAAGCTGTTTGTGTGTACTATATAAATATATTGCTTAGTGTACTATATAAACTGAATAAAGGACTTATTAGGTAGGCATTCAATATCATAAGTTAAATATCCTTAAAAGAAATATAGGAAGGTACACTTATTAACTAGAACATTATTGAAAACGAGAAGGAAATATTTTCGTTTATTTTCAGTTTCATATAGTTTTAGGTTAAACTCTAATAAAAAGCCCTGATAATAATTTGAGTATTGAATGCGATAAAGAATTAAAGCTTTTATGCTACATTTAGGATTAGCTAGGTAGAATTAGATTAAGGTTTGTATATTTAATTTTTACATATATGCATATAGGCAGTATGGATTGGCATATAGTAGATGCATTAGATAATAGCAATTTCTGCACTATATAGGCAGGTTTACGAAATGAGTTGAAGTCGAGGGGACTGAACTATGTAAAAAGTGATGTAGGTAGTTATACTTTTATATTTAAGTATGTATGCATAATCAAGTAATTGTAAATGTATAGTTCTAATAGTAAGTAGGTACTGTACTATAGTATGAGTATGTATAAGAAAGGATAGAATATTTTAGGGACATTTTATATGGACTTATATGGACTTAATAAGGGAATTACTGTTGGCCATTATATGGGAGTGTTTCTTTCGCTTTTATTTTGTATATATTTGGTAGGGCTCAGATAGTGACTGAGGATGAGTGTTTTTTATTGATCGTGAATCCAAAGCCGATAGTGATGAGTGAGTTTTGTTTGAAAGGACTTGGGTGGGAGCTGAAGGAGAAAGGCCGAAGTATTTTTTCGGGGCTCTGTAATATTATTTTCTAACTGAAACTGAAACGTAAGGTTTAGGTTTAGGTTTAGATATAGGTAGGTATCCTAGAGTAGTACTAGTAGGTTGAGTACGTGTACGTGTATAAGTATTATTTTATAAATGGTGAAAGGCCTTAAATGAAGTCTCCCTTTCCCTCAAGTTCTCCGGGTAAGAATTGATCGATACTTTCGAGGATAAGGAAGGTAACTAAGGGAAACGCCGGGTCTCCCTACGACGACTTAAAGCTCGATACCCTATTCTCCCCTTTTTTCGTCTCGAGACCTTTTCCTACAAAGATCCCTACAGTTTCTAAAATAAAATCCCTATATACTAGGAACGCTACATAGTTTTCGGCATTACATACTATATTGTAAAATTTCCCCTTCTACTCTGATAGCCCTCAAAAAGAACCCTCTAATAACTCGACGAGGGAGTAGAAAACCAGCCAAAGACCGAGAAATGGAATACATGTACCTACATTATATTTTGAAATTATTGAAGGCTCTTTGCTCTCAAAGTCCTTTCCCTTCTGTTCAGTTCAGTTACTTATACACACTACACAATTTTCTGATTCTGAATCAGAATTCGGATTATTAAATTTTTTGCTTCGAGCTCAAAGTGAATCCTAGCAGAAATGAATTTGATAGAATATTAGGTACTGATACCAAGTATAGTATTCCTAGATGTTGTAAAGTTGTAAGTAGGTATATACTTATTACAGTGTCCAGTGAATCATTCGTTTCAAAATTCAATTTAAATCATAAACTGTCTCTTCTTATAACTTATACTTATAACTATAACACATAATTTATTCCTTACTACATTTACATACTACATAGTACTAATACTATTACAGACTACTACCAACTTATTTATCAAATCAAAACCAAAGCTGAATGGTTAAGTAGTATATACCTAGTGATCAGTAGTATTATTTATTAAATTTTAAAAATATATTGAATCGGAAATTGAATTTGTGGAATATACTGATAGTAAGTACATTTTACGAGTAGATACAATTTACATCTTTGATTGAGGTATGTAAATATTTTATTTTGTAGATGTAGATTTTACACAAATTATAAGTATAGTAGAACATTATTACTATTAACTATTTGGATTTTATGATAAGATTGCGCATAATAAGAATAAGAGCCTTAAACATTTTTTTCAGTATTTGCGGTACACTATACATAGTAAGAATTTTACCAAAACGCGATCTGCGACTTGTACATATTGAATAGGAAAAAGTTGTAGTAAGATAGAATACAACTATCTAGCCTAGAAAGTTATATAGTAAGTAAAATAAGAATAAGATATTTTTAGTGTTATATACCTACTACCTACTTGTCTTGTCTTGTATAATATACCTGTTGAACATATATTTAGATCTTAGGATTTGGGAACAAGAATACTGATAGATCAGTTGTATTACTCGTACTATTCTTTAAAGTATACATACCTAAGCATTAATAATTAATAAGGATTTAAAAAGATGTGTATTTATTTAGTACATTTTAGTAGCTCTAATTTCTTTCATACTTTTCTTCAGTGTAGTGTAGCTCATGTTACTTATTATTTAAAAAATTAAAATGATCTATTATTTTATTATATACAAAGTACATTTCTATTTCTAAGTGTAAGTACTTATATGAAATTGAAAATCAAGTTAATAAGAATTTTTTACTTTATTTTCAGAAAAATAATTAAAGCTGGGAAATCAAAGGAAAAAAGAGAAAACTGCGATGGGGGGTGTTGACCAACATTTTTGTCTAAGGTGGAATAATCATGCGTCAAATTTCACCGAGGTAAATAAATAATTAATGACAATTTTATTATTAGAGGCCTATAAAGTCTACATCTATTACAATTAAATTCTTATTTTTAGGTTTTGGAAAGACTCCTCCAGTCTGAGTCATTAACTGATGTGACATTGGCTTGCGAAAATCAAAGCTTTAAGGCTCATCAAACAGTTTTGGCAGCGTGTTCACCATTTTTTGAGGGCCTTCTAGTAAAGAATACGCATCCACATCCAATCATATATATGAAGGTATGTATTAAGGATCGCATTTTTATATTTGAAGCAAAATTTTATTAACCTATGTATTTGAATTGAATAATTTGCAGGACATTAAAACATCTGAAATGAAAGCACTCCTTAGTTTTATGTACAAAGGGGAAGTGAACGTATCACAATCATCACTTTCAGATTTTCTTAAAACAGCTGAAGCATTGAAAATTCGTGGATTAACTGAAGGAGCTGATAACGATAAGGAAAGTAGTAGTGGAGGAAACAATTCTACTACTCGGGAAAAGCACAATAATATAAATGCGTCCAACAATTCAAATAATTCGCTAGAAACAAATCGATCGAGTCATCACTATGATTGTATTCCGACTGGACGAAAGAAGAGAAAATTGTCTGCTAGTAGCAATGATGATCCAATAGATGCAAGCAATCATCAAGTAAGTATACCATCATGTTTATTTAGGCTTTATTCTTAAATTTACTATTTAGAGAAATATTAATAGTTTTTATTGTGCCATGATAGTTATATAAGTAGAGTAGGTAACAATTAGCAATATCATTTACTTTAGTCTTTAATATCTAAAAATTGATAAAATAAATACCTAATCAATTTTTACAGCCACTACTTCGATCATTGGACACTTCATCATTAACATCGTCTGCTGGTTCTCGGCCATCACCTTCGGTCCCTGCTTTAATTGCCATCGGAAAACCAAGTGGCGGAAAAAAGAAGGAAGTTGATTCAACTGGTCCAAATCTTATAGATCCTACAACATTTTTGATGCCTGTGATTGGAGATAACAAAAGTGAGCAAGATTATGATATTGATCCTGATTCTGTTAAGCTCGAAGATGACGATGATGATGATGATGATGACGAAGGAATGGATGATAGCAGTTATAGAATCGGATATTATCCTCATGCTGCATCTTTGCTCGTAAGTACTTGTATTTTAGTTGAACAAATTTCCATAAAATTGATTTAAAACATTTTTTTCATTGCCTGATATTTGAATTTTATTATAAAATAAGTAAATTCTTATCTTATCCATCTACCTTTATATTTGGTGACTAATATATCCAATATATTTTTAAAATTTAGGAAAAATCCAGTGATGATGATAAAGGTGACGTTGGAGATTCAGATCAATTGTTGAGTGCGGATGGAATAGAAATGCAAGACGGTATGTAAAATGTGTTTTATATAATTATTTCAACTTTTCTTTTCTATAATTTTCTATATTTCTCCTACCTACTTCTTAACTTTCTCTCATCAAACCTCTATTATCTATTTTCGATTTTGATTTGATAAATAACTTTACTTTCAAGATTGAGATTAGTTAATATTTCACTCTGTGTTTTGCATTTTTAATTTTCTCAATTTTTCCAAAATATTTAATACAAATTAAAAATAATTTTTAAGTTTAGGTTTAGGTTTAGATATTTATGATGGATACATGTGGAATAGAATATTTTGGTGTATATTGTGAGAAGTAGCAATACCATTTGTAGATTTATTTTTAAAGGACATATATTCTTTCGATTAGTGCAGTGCAGTGGAATTAGCGCTTATTATAAATTATACCTATAGTTTATAGTATCAACCTATGTACCTACGAGGAGAAAATACCTTATCCTCTTTGTTGCATAAATGTATGTTCATTGTTCATGTTCGAAAATATCGATCCTCAATACTTAAATGGGTTTAAAGAGATAGTTTAGAAAATGACATTCGTCTACTGACATATTGGTTTTATTTTGTTACAGCAGTCGATCCTAGAAAGCCTAGATCAGAGCATGTTCATCATAAGACCATATGGAAAAAGTTATTGAAAGGATCAGGAAATAAACAAGGGACACATGATGATGTTATTGTTGGTCGTAATATTGGGGTAAAAGAAATAATTTCTCAACAAGAGGATACTGAGCTTGAGCGAACAATTTCGTTGATGAGGAGGAAAGGATGGTCTTCAGAGCCGCCTTTACATGCATCGGCAAAAATAAAATTAGTAATTAATGAGCAAATGAGTCAAAGATCAAAAATGTCTTCTTCACTATCAGTACAACCACCGAGACGGCCATCAATTCCTCATCATCATCATCATAGTAGCAAACAATTTGTTCATTGTGTCCTCGAAACATTAAATGATAATAATAATGTTGACGGAGACGATCCTCTTGTTGAAATTTCAGATACCCCAATTAATCTCAAGGCCAATTGCTCTAGTAATAGTTGTAGTACTGATCCTAATTATGGTGGTAGTACTAGTATAAATAATTCTTCTTCTACAATTCATTTAAGCAAGGGATCTGGTGGTTATATTGGTAATGGAGGAAAGAGATATGCCTGTTCGATATGCTCCCATGAATACCCTCGAGAAACTACACTTAAAAATCATTTAAAAGTTTATCATAAGATTGAATCCTCTGTAGTGATAATTGAGAAATCTGTTTCAAATAAATGAGCCTTATTCTTATTACACTAGTAATAGTTAGTGCTAGTCTAAAGTCTAGTAGTTCATTATAATTAAATTAGTAGGTAATACTAATCGTAAGTATTAAAGATTTTTCATTTTCGAAATTAAAATGAAATTATAAAGAGATTTGAATAATATATTTATATAACTTACCTATATAGTACATCAAAAGTCAGAGTCAAGACCAAGACTAGAAATGCTAATAAGAGTTAAGAAATATTAAGGCCTTTGAACCAAAATCAAACACCTTAAAAATCAATTCCTTGTCTATCTAGTAGTACCTACTTACTTATTTTTACGTAGTATTGTTGTAGTTATCTTTTTCTTTCATTTGCATTGCTAAAAATTATCATTATAATATACTTGAAAAATGTTTTAAATAATGATTTAAATGTTCCATTAGTATATGTACCTACTTCTTAAGGTTATAGAATAAATTTTCATTCTATATTTAACTCAACTTTGCGAGCTGATTTTATTATAATCTATCTGCTATTTATTATTATAAGCTAAAAAAATCAAATTTCCATATTTCGATTTGCTTTAATTTCGTATGTAAAATAGGGGTGCATTATTCATACGAACACTTATAATACCTAGGCATTCATCTCTCCGCAGCATTACCATTATTATTGTAAATTATTAAAGGAAATAACATTATTTATATTCTTAAAATTATTCATGAGTACTTATGCTATTGTACAAAAGTATTCTTCAGTACAGAATCCGTGAAAGGGAATTTGCAAAGAAATTATGAAACTTTTTTTTTAAACCGCAATTAGTTTAAACCAGATACATATACCATATATTTATACATTGTACATTTTTAAAGGTTTTCAAGGGATATGCATAATAGATTTGATATATCTTAGCATCTTTTGTAGGAATGTTTCTTCCTAGCAAGTATTTAGTATTTCTTCTTTTACTACTTATATCAGTATTTGTTCCTCTTGAATATTAGGTATACATTTACATTACCTATTGTAATATTAAATATATGAATTAAAATGGCATTTGGCATATAAATATAAGTACCTAAACCTAAGCCTAAGCCTAAACCTTATAAATCCTATTAAAGATAAAAGGAATGGAAATACTTTGTTTGTAGTATGTTTCGTTCCATATTACGAGTACTTTAGTTTCTTGAGATTAAAAGATGGGAGAAAGGGAATTAATTTGCTTTTTTTAATAATTTTATTTTTAATTTTATTGTAAAACTATTTTCGCATTATGATTATGAGTGTTAATTAGTTGTACAAATATAAATTTACTTTTATTTTTTTATGCTATTGGTAAATGGTTTGAACGGGATAGAATAATTATTTTATTACTAAATATAAATGGAGTTAGTCGAAAATTGTGATTTGGCTTTTTTAGGACGAATTTTTGGATCAATATTTGAAAAGGTCAGAGGGTCACCTCATCTGAAAAGTAAGTAATATTTTTTGTCTAAATTAACACAATTATATTTAAATATTTTTTTATTTTTTAAGAATGCAAATTATGTGGAAAGTTGGTACGTGGTAGAAAGCATCGATTTGTTCATATGCCAGGTAAATAAAAATAATTAATAAGAATATTTTTTTAACTGCAAAATTGAATCAAATTCTTAAAATATTCTATTTTTAATTATTTTCCTATCAACTTGGACCTTTTATTATCTAGGCACATACAGCTGGTAAGCATTTAAATTGTATATTATTCAATCATTCGATTTTTAATAATCTAACCTTCTTTTATTTTTAAAGCCCATATTGCCCATGTGTCTATACCCGAAGTGATAATCTGAATGCCCACGTCCGAGTCAAACACGGTAAACCAAAATGTCCAACTCCTACTGGCGTCTCAAAACTGGATACTTCCAATAATAATTCAAATTCAAGTAATTCAACAAGTCCGAACAGTTCTTCAGCAACAACAAATACACTTGTCAGTTTAATCAACTCGGTAAAACGAGATTGATAGAGCTATAAAATGCAAAAAATCACTTTTTGTATTGCTGCCAGCCACCACTTAAACTTACAGTGTAGCGTAGTGTAAACCTTTATATTATACAGTTCTATCAATTCTATGAATTCTATCATTTCTATCAATTCTATCGATTCATGATCCAGAAGCAGTTCTAAATTTAAATGACCATAGCAGTCTTTTAAATACTATATTTTAGGTATATAAAAACTAAAATATATTTTCAGAAGAAAGAAATTATAACAAGTAGGTATAGGTATCGGAGGATTGGACCAAAGAATTTTCTTAACGAGAAACATATTGTAGTTAGGATAATAGGTAATAATTAATAATTGTACATAAAAATACATTATTAAATGTTTCAGGTGTCTTAATTATAGGTGTAAGTGAAGTGTTGTGATTTTTGAAATTTTATTTAATTTTATAAATACAATTAATATAATGTATTAATTCTAAGATTAGAGTGTAGTATTATTAGTGTAATAGTATCGTATAAGATTTGGGGGTTATTTTGTTTAGTTTTAGATTAGAATTTTTTCTCAAATTTTCTCCCCGACCAGTATAAAATGAATTTATCCCGGTTTCTTTCTATGTAGAACAATCAATTTCAGTTAACTTTTTTGAGTTGCTTTTTTTGGAAATTTTTCTTAGTCGAGTGTGATAGAGTACCTTTTTATAAGAGTTACTTTAATTTTAGTTCTTTAACATAGTTTTAGTTTCAAGTTCTTTTAATATTAGATAGTAAGGTACATATTTGACGATATTTAATGATCGTTATTTCTTATAGGAATATTTGAAACTTTATTGCATTGCAATCAAACTATAAATGATAATGCAGAGGGTGTAGATGGTGTAATTTTATCAACTTAACCAAATTCATAATATTCAATCATTATTTTTTCATTTTGACTTACTATTAATTTATCATTAACTATGAGTGGTTTTCCAGTTCCAGTTCCAATTCAATTTAATTCAATCAAATCAATATTTTAGTTCAAGACAAATCAAACATTTATTATAAGATACCTAGTGTACTGTTTTTACGAGTTATAAATGATTTTATTTTGGCTTCCAAGTATACATATATTAGTAGAATTTAAGGATATAGTTTAAATAATTTAATTACAAAATAACAAAATATTCAATACATAATATTGTATTTGTCAACTCTTTTGTTCATTATTAACCCAAAGATAACTTCAAAATAACTATTAACTAAAGTGTTCGTTGAACTTGATGATTTTTAGGCATAAACAATATTGACTAATATTGAAAAAGATAGCCAACAGTATTTCGAATTTAGATGTTATTTTCCTTTTGATTAAATATTTTAAGAAAAAGAATTAGATTTTTAAGGGCAAGTGAGTTATGAATATACGTACGAAATCTAGTTAATTTCATTTTTTGCTATTAGTTCATTAATAAATCAATTATATAATGAAAAGGCAGCTTTAAAATATCGCACACATACAAAAGGGGTGAGCAGTCAATTTTTACTAAATATGAATTGTATTTTCTATAAATTATACATACTAATATAAAATACAAATGTATATTTAAAAACTCAAGTACCTTATATCACTTTAGGATTTTTTTTAATACACAAGAAAAATATTTATTTCATTTTGAAGATCATGAAATTTCAATAAGAATTATCAATTAGATATCATTTTGTGGGGGGTAGAATGTAAAAAATACTGATTTAGGTATTGTATTGTAAATGTATGTACTATATGAAGTAAAAACCAAAAATCCAGAAATTTAGAATTAGTATCTATAAAATTAGTAGGTACCTACACTTTTTAAGAATATAGAAAGTTTGTATAGTTTGCAAAAGTCTTTTAATAATTCTTTAACAAGTCACTTAACTCGAAAATATTGTTTAGATACAAAATTGTATTAAGTATCAAGATATTGTAGTATATATTACTGGTAGATCAAAAATAGTTTTTAAGTTTTAGGTATTAATTATATAGATAATAATAATATATACTTTTTTAATGGTGCACGACTTTTTGTCCGGTTAATTGACGATACCAAAAATTTACCAATTTTGTAAGGGATATACTAATGGATAGCTTTTACTCTAGTATAATAGTTGTAGTAAACGAAATCTTTAAAAATCTATTCAAATTAATAAGTAATTTAATCTAGTAATATTTCTATACATTATACTTTGAATATAATAGGTAGGATTGTAGAAGAAGAGAATTGTACAATAATAATTTATACAAGATTGATTTTGGGTTGATTTAAAACTGTGCTTGTTTTACATTACTGATAGTATATTACATTATAAGTTAATTAATAATTGTAATAAGTGTAAGTTTACAATTTACAAATTATTTTTAAGGGGAAAGTTTTTTTTAATAGTTTTAAATGTGAGTCTTTTCTAACTATTACAATTACAGCATGCTTTATCTTAATTTTTCAAAAATTTTAAAGTTTATTAGTAATAGGTATAGGTACTACCTTTCAAGCCTTGAAAAAATGTATTTTACAAAATAAATAGAAATTGCAATGACGAATTTATACTATATGCTAAGTACTAATGATTAATATAAAATATTAAGGATCTGTGTAATAATAATTACTAAAAAAATACCTAAAATGGATAATACTACTACTACTATGTACTATTTTTAAAAAGGTAATAGGTAAAAGGGTGAAAATGGCCTTTCTTCTTCAAAAATGACTGATAAATTTACACAAGATTTTACAATTATAATCTATCTTTAAAAACTATACTATACATATTTACAAGAATATAAAATATATGAAAAGTTATAAGAATATATATTTTAAGAAAGAGTGACTAGAGCGGATTATCCTAATAGGCAAATCTATCACAATTATTCTAAATAAGATACATATTATATTATATACCTATCTATCTAAATATAAGAAATAAAAAATATTGTCTTGTAATGATTAAAAAAAATCTATAAAAGGGGTTTCTTAACAATTTTTATAAAATATTCTATAGATTAGATTAGATATAAGTAAGTATGTAGTTCTATAAAAATGGGATTATTTTAAGTTTTGGTTGTGTACAACTTCAAATTATACATTTATTAATCTTAAAAAGTAGATAAGATTTTAAGTGAAATGTAGAGAGTACGAGAGAAAGTTGTCAATAAAATTCAGCCTATGCATTGTAAGCATATAATACTAATTTTTTTATTTCAAAATTTTTGCTTTTTGATTATTTCCTTTTCTCCTATTTTAATTTGGTTTTGGTTTCATTTGGATTTGGGTTTGGTACTATATTATACACTATAAGCATAAGTTTCATGGCTTTTTTTTTATTCGTATTTTGGTTCACATATTATCAGTATTTCTTATTTTGGTGAAGGTTCTTTTCTATAGGTTATGTTATATAAGTTATAAAACTTATAAATTTTATTAATTGGTAAAGGATTCATTTTCATGAGGAATTGGGCCTTTCGAGAAATGAAATGCTTTAGAGAAATGCTTTTCAATGATTTTAACTCAACTTTTTAGGATAAGAACTAGGGATTAAGAAGAAGAATATGTAGTAGGATTTCTAATATCGTTTTTTCAAATTATTTAATCTTAACATATTTATCTATTTTTCATATCTAAAACTTTTTCGAAAAATTATCTCAAAGAACTTCAAAAAATATTTTTGATCTTTACTATAGGTAGATAGGTAGTACAATAGTTAGCTTAAAAAATCTTATGAAACTTTCTCTTTTTTCAAATTTTATTTCTCTTTTTTTTACTTTTAACTACCTATGTCTATGTAGTAGTTAGTCGTTAGTAGTAGTAGGTATTTTCGGTATGCTTTTATGATTTAAGTTTTAAGGATTTCTTTAAGCTATTTTTAACTATTTTTAATAGATTAAAACCTATTAAAAATGGCTTCATTTTCATTTTAAAGACTTTAGCTTTAGATTATAGGGTACAGTGTATACTATAAAAAGTAGTTTCGAAATCACTACTAACAGTCAAACTCAATCAAAGTAATCACTAACTGAATGTTGAAAGGTAATAAAAAAGATAATGCATAGAATTAGAGAAAGAGAGACTGAGAAAGAGATAAGCAAAGCCAAATATATTTTATAGAATCTTGAGAAATAAGAATCTAAGATAAAAGGACAGCAGGAAAATAAAGATAAGTAGGGAACCCTACATTATGTATTGCAATTTGCAATTTCTTCTCGTAAACTATAATCTAAATTTAACTAATAGAACTTACGATTATTACATAGAATCGATTCCAGGAAAAATACAATACCTACCCACAAATATTTTACACACTAGATATTAAAAAAATATGCGTCTGATATGGAATGAGATAAGTTCAAAATACGAGTATTCCAAAATTTTCAATTTTCTATCAAATCGTTTAAAAATTACCATTTTTGCAATTTCTAGGATCTTTCTTTAGTTAATATCGTATCGGAATCGGAATAGAAATATGTATACTGTACAATCAAAATAAGTTTAGTGTTACAAAGTTACAATCAGAGGTAAGCTATTTTTTAAGGATATTATAAGTACCCTACCCTACCTAACCTAAATGGTCATCATGTAGGTATTAGGTAGGTATCTTTTTATGATGAAATCAAGATAATTTAGAATGATAATTTCTTAATTTCTTACGATATTTTGTAGAAATATCAAAAAAATGATTTTTAAGCATTTTGAAAAAATTTGAATATTTGATTTTTAACATGGGATTCCGGATAATACAGATAGTGTATGTAGGTCAGAACAGGATTAGGTACTCGCATTATTACTAATTGAAAATTTATCAAAATTGTAAATTCTGACTAGGTCAAAAATTTCCACCACGTCCTTGTTTCATATTTGAGACTGTATCTGTACCTGAAAGCCCTCAGAATGATGGCGAAATGAATACATCATCAGTTTCCAATGCCGTTCAAGAGAAAGAGAAAAAAAGATGCCTAATTTGCAACAAGATATGTTCGAATGACTATCAGCATTACCGAGTTCATTTTCCAGGTAAAGTACCCTACCTTAAAATAATTTACAGACTTTTATTAGATTGGAATTGGAAGTACACTCTCGTACAAGTTCAGCCAAATTCGATCTGGTTTTTGGCTGAACTTGTATAGAATCTAGATTTTTAAAAGTTACCTAAAAAAGTAATACGTAGATACTTATGTAACTGTTATTTTTTAGGAAATTATCAATGCAAAATTTGTAAAAGTTTGTTCAAACGAAAAGATTATTGGAAGACTCACATGAGAAAACAACATGGAGCCAAGTTTCCTTCTAGTTCAGCTGCTGCTGCAGGTGGTGAAGCCAAAAAAGAAAAATCTACACCAATGACTACTGAAAATAAATCTAAAAAGACTGCAACAAAAATGTTAAATGATTAGAATATAGATATAGGTAGTTATGATAAGGTAATTAAATTCAAGTAAGTTACCTCTAGTTAAAAAATGAAATTTACTTTTAATACATTTGTCTCTTTGAATTTTGAATGCCAATCAATGCGTAGTGTATTGTAATAAAAACAAAAGAAAAGGTTATAATACCAGTAGTAAAAGTTAGTCTCTCTAAAATAAAATGTGTCCAATTAAAATCGACAATTAAAAATGACTTGAAATTAAAATGTAAAAGCTATGAGTAGTCAAAATAGTTTAAAAGTTGAAACCAAACATTAATTGTGCCATAAAATGAGAATGAAGTCTATATAACTAGAAAATCAAAGAAATTGTAAACTTATAGTTCCTATTTTATATTTACCTACTCTATCAATCCAAGCAATGTACAAAAAAGTAATCATGTCAAAATATTATGTAGGTAGGGTAGATAGGTATATATTTTTAGTCAGTATAATCAGCAGTCTGTAAATGTTTCTAATCTTTAATTTAGGCAATATATTCTAGTTTTTGTAGCAATCACTTTTATCATTTACCATTAAATACTTAAAGGTAGACTAGAGTAAGTACCTAGATATTTTTTATAATTGATATTTGTACAAATAATTCCTGTCAATTTTTATTTTTAGCAAGATTTTGTTTGAACAATAATAAAGTATTTAAAAACAACATTTTACAATCATAAATTTTCATATTCATATTCATATCAATTTTTCAACTAGGTAATTTACTAATTGTTAGCAAAAAGTATGCTGTTGAAAACTAGTATAGTTTATAGATTAGTAATTTAGCTAATACTTTTACCATTAAATGAAGGAGGAATAATTTAAATATTTTTTAAACTCGTACTAAAATAGAACACTTATAATACTAATTAGTATTATATCTAATTAATTAGATATAGGCATAGGTAGGTACTTTTAAAATTATATGGAATGTTTAATAGACCCTTGATTTCTTACTAATCCTAAGAGAATGACTTAAGATTCGATTTCGATTATTAACTAGGTACTAACTACTAAACTATTTGAATTGAATGTTTTAAAATCACCCTTTCTATTGAATTAATTATTTACATCATAGTAGTAAAAGTATAATATATAACTATAATATATTAGAAATTACAATACCTTGAACTACTGAAGATGATTCGAGTTGTAATTATTGCCTTTTTTCTAGTTGTTTATATTTCATTTCTAATTTCTTAGAATAACGGTCTAATTTATATGCAGCTCCTAAAATAAAATAAAAATGACAAAAATGACAAAAAATAATTAAGTCATTGCAAATTAGCCATTCCATTTGCATTAGCTAAATGAAATAATATTATACGTACCTTCTAGTTTATTTACACTGTCTTCTATTTGATCAATTTGTTTTAATAATGGCTCGAGGTCTTTAACTGGTAAGTCAAAATTCAAAAGAATCATAATATTAAAAAATGATCGTCAAAACGTAAATATTTCGTAGCCTGTCAAATTACTTACATTTGTCATTAAGTTCTTCTAATCTTTTTGATATGTTCCCCGATATTTGTCTCATGTCCGAATATCTGAAAATTTTCAATTAAAAATAGATAAAATTTGTCTAATTACATTGTTAATTTAGGTCAGATTACTTGGTTGCAGTTGCCTTATTTAAATTCTCAAGAAGTTTAAAATCCTCCTAATAAAATAATCACAAAAATCAAAATTAAGGTCAATGTTAAATAGACATCTGAACAATCTGCATACCTGGCGTGGCAAATTTTTTAAAAAATTTACGAGGGAATTTCAGGGAACCTGAATTCGATTTATTTTGGAAA
>JAQIXA010001487.1:0-24474 GCA_034699045.1 Nanhermannia cf. coronata Gr-Ori-00579 | reverse complement strand
AGATGACATGTAATTTATGTTCAGTTTGGTGATTATAATGGTGTTTATTTTGAATATATTTTGTCAGGTTCTTCTGGGTATCAATCAAGTCTGAACACTGTGGACAAATCGGAGCAGCGATCGACGAAATCCTCAGCGACCGCCAAAGGCGACGGCTACTGGCCCGAGGGTGACGATGTCAACTCAAAATCATGTAAATTATCATTTTAAATTAAATATACACAATACTCATACTACTATCATGAACTAACAAGTAAAGGGATACTTTAATCAAGAAAAATATTTATCTCATCTCAGTATCAGAGAGCATTTTTTGTCAATCTTAAAACACACTCGATAGCTTAGTTTTCGAGATATTTGAGGATTTTTATCGACGTGTTATCTAGATACAAGAAATTTGGCTGAAAATATGAGTTTTTGTGTCAAGTATCCCTTTACTTATTAATAAAATCATCATCATTAATCATCTTTTACAAATCATTTCGATTTCTAGAAAATCTATATTAAATCCCTTTGAAACGGTAGAATAGTTTCGAAATGAACTTTCATCAAATTATACCAGCTAAAAATTCTATACCTAGACCTACGAGTACTAGACTGTAATTTATGTAGCTTATCTCTGTATATTTGTAGAAAATTACTTATTGACCAATGACCATCATCACCCGTACTCTTTTGAATTGATATCAAATTTTTATTTGTATACTCTAAAAAGTAATCTCAATGGGGAAATATGATGATCCCAGCAAGTTCTTAGTCAAAAAAAACTCACCCAAACCTAGATAGAAAGAAATCAATTTCTAATAGGTAATTTCTTACAAAAAAAAAACCCTATTAGAATTACTTATCTTAAAGTCTAAAGTCTACGATAAGGCAAATGTTAAAATTTTCAAATTTAACGCCCAAAATGAGCTTTAATAGCCAAATTAGCCAAAAATAATTAAGATTAGATATAATTTTACAAAGTGAGTATTAGAAAATTTGAATTTTAGAAAATCTCCAATATTTCTTTATGAAAAGTTAATTGATTGAAATTACTTAACATTTATAAAAAAATTTGATCAGTTTAGGGTAGGGTACTGAAAGGTCTTAAAAGTCAAAATTGGAATTTCGATCGCTTGAAATAGCCTTAAAGAGTAATTCTTGTGATGTCTTTAGGGCAGGATATATGAATTTTTAAGAATATTCCCAGCATATTATCGATATATTGAGAGAGAGAGTACTATATGGTTGTAAGTATATAGTATTGTTATAGCAGGGACTTATATGGTTATGGTATTTTTAAAATTTGTAAGAAATTGTCGTCACATAAATGGGCTGTCACCTTTTGACTTGACATGATTTGGATTTTTTTTACCCATGTTGTCGATGTCGATGTCGATAAGGATTTGAAAAGAAATCGGAGAAATTTCATTTCCGACCCTTCAAAGAACCCCCACAAAAATCCCGATTACTTTCTCATTTAATAGAAATTCCAAATTCCAATACATTTACTACATACTTCATACTACTACTATATAAATATATTATGGGAAATGTCATTTATTCATAATATCCTTATCGTTACTACCTACCTACTCTACCTAATATGTTGTAGTCATTTTGTAAAGTGCAAATACAAAATAACTGACAAAATAAGATATAATATTCAGCTAAATTTCTATTCATTTCAAAAAAAGTTCAAATTTCAAAATAAAGATCATTACATATTTACTACTAATGGCTCCGATTTAATCTAATCGCTTTGGTTGATTTTACACCTATATTTATGGTCTAACTTTTCCCCTGTATCAAATTAATCCAAATTTTTTTTAGTCTAGTATAGGTTAGATGAAGCTACGTTAGGATTTTTAAAAAATTTGGATTAATTTCAAAGGGGGGTAAAGTTAGACCTAAAATACAGTGGTAAATCAACCAAAACAGGGCTGAAATGAAACTTAAGTCTACTAAATACTTACATAATAACTACAACATATACAGATACAGGGTGTCTCAAAATGTGTGTAGGCACAATAAAGATAATCATATAATATACAATATGTCAAAAAATAATGAAATTACTACATTTGATTGAAAATAAATTAACAATTTCTTTCATTTTTTTACAGCAAAAAGCTCAGAGAAATTAAGGACCCTTTTCCAATTACAAGTCACACTTTTCTTATGGACACTATTCACATTCCTCGTTCTATAAATTACTTAAATAAATGATAGGCTATAACAATTTGTATAAGAATATTGTAAGAAAAATTTGCACTTAAAATTAAGACTTTATAACTATGTATCCTTATACTAAACTATAAAAATATGTAGAAAGAAAATGTCAATTTTTTTGAGTTATCGTTCCGTTCTTTGTGCTCAAAGCTCAAATTTCTAAAAAATATTTAAAGTTAATTGTAATTAAAATTTAATTATAGATATAAGAGCACTAGAGGGCACTTTGATAAGGTTATACAGTACTATTTAAGCGCATTTGTAAATAATTGAAATAGTAGTTATATTACAGAGGCACGCTATTACTTAAATAACTTAACTTAATTAGCTAATTATTACATAATATTCTGTAAATATTTGAAATAAAGAATATATATTTGTAAAATTAGTAAGTTTGACACTCAATTATTCTCAAGATTCAAAATCTACTAAAAAATAAGTAAAAACTGTTAAATGTTAACACAATTAAGATAGCTATAAAGTATTGTTATAATGTTTAAATTTGAGGTACGTATGGTATGATTGCTATTAAGAATTTTATAATAGGTATAATGTAATTAAAATCCGAATTCAAGTCAAAATATTATGATAATTGTACATGTATTTACATATAGTAAAATACGAGTATTGTACTATCTGTAAAGTTAATATAATTTTAATTTTAGTCAAGTTCCAGTCCTTATTGTAATGTACATAATATACCTATGAATATGAATGAATGATTGTAAAAAAAATTTAGAAATTTTATGATAATTAGAGCTTAAAAATAAAAATATTTTAAAAAATCAATCAGCTTTTGAAGGCTTAAGATTAGAGATTTTTCTGGATATTTTTCTATAAGGTTCATTTAAACATTTTGAGATTTTATCTCGGTAAAATTTCTATATAAGGTTCATTTCTTTTAGCATTTTGAAATTTTTCTTGGTAAAATTTCTCTCTAAAGGTACATTTCTTTAAGCATTTCGAGTTTTTTTGATAAAATTTCTTTATAAGGGATATTTCTTGAAACATTTTGAGATTTTTTCTTGGTAAAATTTCTCTATAAGGTCCATTTCTTTAAGTATTTTGGGATTTTTTTCGAGAATTTGTCAAAAACGGTCATAATAATATGATCAAATTCCATATTATTCAAGTCAAGTTAGTGCTATTTCAATATAAAATTAGGTAGCTAAATCCCATAAGAATCTCGAGATTTGAAATTTTTCTATTTCGATCATATTCTCGATTCCAAAATCCGATTTTGATAGAAATATTTTTTGCATTTTTGAATCAATTTGAATCCAAATCAAAAATTTCGAAGAAAAATTGACTTTTAATTTTCAAAGAAGATTTTCTTGTGATGATATTAGAGTAAAATATTTTTAAAATAAATTGAGTTTCATCAAAATCGAAATTAAAAAAGTATCTAGGTACATTTTTATGGTATTTATCAAGTTTTACAAAGACCTCTAACTTTTGAATAGTTATATAGAAGTATTACTATTAGGTAAGGTACTATGTTTTTATTAAAACAATTCTTTAGATCTGATATCCAATATTTTATGATGTACTTTTGAGATAATTAAGATCCGAAATTCCCCCGTATTTCACCCTCATTTTTGATATAATTATTCTTATCTTGTTCTTGTGCTGATGATGATATTGCCTTTTTCTTTCACTACTAAAACTACTAATGGACATCATCATCCCCTAAAATAAGTAAAAGTCTTATCTGATTAGAATCTTCCTCGAAGAAAACCTCGAAAAATCCAAAAAATCCGATGGATTTTTGGATTTTTCACCCACCGCCTAATCAGTGGGGAACAAGAGTAAGGTGGAAACCTTTAGATAATAATAATACCTCTTAAATCTACACTTTATTATTAGAAGTAGTAAAACTATATGGACCAGATTATATCTATTTAAGTATTTAGGTATCTTCTATCGAAATGTCATCAAATGAAAAAATAGACAATTTTTTATCTTAGATACTATTAGATTTGGATTTGGATTTTAGTTCTGGGCTTTATTTTAATTAAGCTCTGACCATCATCATGATTTGTGCTCGGGTTTTGTGAACAAAAGCCAAATTTTTCTAATCAAAAGGGGTTCTTAATGAAATTGGGCAAGAAATGATGTCATTAGTCTCATTTTTAGAATCTCAAGTAATGGTTCACTTATTCTAAAAAATTCTTGAAATTATTTTTAATAATAATTTATCTATGTAAATTAGGGTATCTACTATTAGATGGTGAAGGTCACAGTCATAATTAGAAATGTATTTTTTAAATAAGACTGACTAGATGCATCTCGATCAAATTCCAAATATTTGACCCCATAAAGGTTACAACTATGAGTATCCTACAAAAATTAGCTAAATTACTACCTATTTTGGCGATTTGAGCAAATATTTTGACCATTTTTGGCAATTTCCTGGTAATCAAAAATCAACGAGAAAAATCCCTTATTTAGCTCCTAATAAGTCGATTTTTCTTAAAACACACTAAAATAGAGAATCCTACAAAAAATTAGCTAAATTGCCTCATATTTAGGCGATTTGAGCAAAAATTTTGACCATTTTTTGGCAAAAGGTAAAGGAGCCTTTCCTAACTGAACTGGCTATTTAATTTTAGCTCAAAAAAGTACTACAACTTACTTTAGTTTTCTGGAGATTTTCTTAAGAAATGTGAAATGTTACTTGTCGGCTTAACTAGCTCAAAAATGTCCAAAATTCATTTATTTAGGTTAGACTATAAATAAATCCCTGGTTAAAGCTCAGCCCAAATGTCCATTGTGATAAAGCTCAAATCCTCCGCACAAATCAACGGCGATATCTTAATAATATGGATAATACCAACACAATAATGATGTGGTATTTCATGAAATCTTTAAGAGAATTTTGATTGAGATGTGAAACATGAGTATTTATTTTTATGTGAAAGGATTGAGGAAATTGTCAAGTCAAAGCCAAAGCCAAGTCAAGGTGTTTATGAGAAAAATATTTTGAAGGGGGGAAATCCTATTATTATAAAATGAGATCTGTCACTTCTCCTTCACTTCAAAAATGTTCAACTTGAATGCGGTGACATATGTCTACATACATACACACATTCATACTCATTTCTCTCGATTTTTTGACAAAAATATGTAGAATACATATATATGTGTACATGACTATTATCAAGGCATTGGTGCTTCAAAAGGCGAGGAAATTGATGAGTTTAGCTCGTTTCTAAAAAATATTTCAAAATAGAATTTGTATAATAAAATGTGCTCGAAAAATCGAGATCCTCAAAATTTTATTATAAACTGTCTATATCTTTCATAAAAGAACATTTTAGATATGGAAAACAACAATTTTTTTGATTTTTTTGAAAATTTCTCAAAAATTTGAAAAAAATTACAAAAATTATAAGAATTATGAAAATTATAATATATAGGTAATTGGCTTCTCATCTACCTTGAAAAATTTTGCCAAAATTCCAAAATAATTTTGAATAATGGCTTACAATATTCAAATTTTTTTGAATTTTAGAAAGGCTCCGATTTAATCTCATCTTTATTTAGGTTGAATTTACCCCTATATTTTTGGTCTAATTTTATCCCTGTATAATATTTATTAACCCAAACTTTTTAAAATCTTAACCTATACTAAACTAAAAAAAATTGGGTTAATGTCCTACAGGGGTAGGTAAAGTAAAACCAAAAATATTGAATGTAAATTCAACCAAATTAGGGATGAGATTAAACTTTAATTCTATAAAAATAACTGTTTACTCCTAATATTTATATTTATTAATGACATAACTATATCTGTAGTTTATCTTACAAGTACCTACCTACTGTAGGTATTCTGTTAAAGTTCAAAATTTAAAATTCAAAACTTAATTTTGAAGACTTGAATTGATCTAAATCTAACAATAAAACTATGCCATACTGAAGCTTTAAAGCCGTTTGTTATTTTTGATATAAAATTTTCAAGTTTTATTTCAAATTCTAAAGATAAAATATCCACTGCTATAATTGTAAGTTCAAAAGAAATTGATGTATACAGAACAGATAAAAAATGTAAAATTTGGGAATTTTAGAGCTAAAATTAAGTGTTTTGTTGAAAAAATAGTACTGATAGGTAGGGTAAGAAAGTTGAGAAAAATTGTCAAAATTATGATAAAATATGTATTTATTTTTATCTAAATAAGACTTGCTGAAATTACTTATGAACTAATAATTAATAATAATGTAATTACTTGGTCTTAGGGACTTTATTATACATATTTTAGACATTTTATTTAAAAACTTCTGCAGATACCTAATGCAGATAAGGATATTATGGAATACCTATAAGAATTTTTTTGATTTTTTTTCGAGCTATCTTTTAATGGTTTAGCACTGGAAAAATTTGCCTTCAAATTCAAATACATACTGATAGTCAGCTAGTGTAGTAAGCAGTAGGGGTGGTAGTATGAATCGAAGAGGAAAATATTTGAGGTGATGCGACCACCAAGCTGGATAGGAATCTTGATGAGTTTTTTATTTCGAATCCTGAAATCTTGAATCTCTCGAAGGATCTCGAAGAAATGCAAGAGAGAAAAAAAAAGTTTGATTCATCTTATCCCATGATCCACTTTATCTTATCTCCATCAACATCCAGATTCCAGATCCAGGAAAAAAAAGAGATCCCTTTTGCGGATTTTTCCAGTCTAAAAAAGTTGTACTTTAGCTCCACCACTACCAAACCATACCATAACTCTATTTATGTATAATGTATAAGGGGGAGAGTGAATCAAAGTTTGACATAAGAACGAGAACAGAATTCAAAATTCTTTCAAAACTTACTTTTTGATCAGAACAAAATTCCTTAGCTTTATTATATCATATCTATAGTAGGTACTATAATAGATAGCCCAAAAAGCTCGTTTAAATAGGTATAAATGTATCGATATTTTAGGTTATTTTTCTATATTTTCCAGCCACAAGTCACTCTACTGAAGAAAAAAAGTACAAATGTCCCCCATAGGCATTTCGATCTGTTTTTTCTCCAGCAGTAGTACTAGATAGTTGTAGGAATGCAAGTTGATTTTTGCTTCGCTTTTGTTGTTCTTGATGAAGTTAATGAAGAAACCCAGGGCAATCGAATTTACTTTTGCTTTCCTCAAATAGATACAAACTACTAGGACTTATTTAACTACTCTTTAGTTAATTATTATTTGATTGAGTTCGAACAAAGCTTTGATCTTTGAAGACATCTTAAATGAGGTCAAAGGTCTCATCCAGGTCAAGGGAATGTCAAATTCGGAATCTCAGCCATAGATTACCCTATATTGAAACATTGTCGCTTTTTCCCATTTGATTAACATGGAGACCCCTTAATGGGTCCAAATAATCCAAGGGAATGATTAGTGACCTGAACTTTTTGTCGAAATGACAGAACTAGTCCCTTTAAGGGTCCTTCATGTCAAGTTTGGTTAAAATCTGTCTAGTACCAGATAGTTTTCGCGAAATTTTCTGGGCAGATAAAAAACAAACAGACGGAGAAAGTGAAATCAAAGTTGAATAGCAAGTGCTCTCTTCGCTCTCACAATAAGTTACATGTACTTATTTTTAGATAGTGTTTTACTACAAAGAACTTTTGATCTTTTACCTGCTACGCTATACGTATAGGTATAGTGAAGGCCCTGATGTTTCATGTCCAGAATCACTAAAAAGTTTCAAATTCTCAGGATTTTATTGGAAACGAAAGGGAAAGTTGGGGTGGCCATCGAACCAGAGCTGAAAAGAGAGCATAAAGAATGACCAGTTCCATTTTAACAGATTTTTTCAAAATTAATTTTTTTAGATCTTTTTAGGTAATACAAGCACTGAAATATAAGTGTAGATTTGGGATAGATAGGAAGCCATTTTAGTCTGTTTCGCATATTTTGATCTTAAATTTTTATAACATACCTAGATTTGGAGTTTGGAGATATCCAAGATATTCTCAAACAATATCAATTCAATATGATAACTTTTTTGGTTGAACAGGGTGTCCAAACAGGGTGTAACATTTCCGAATTATCCTACATCAACCCCTACTTTTACAAATACACTAGATTTTTCAATATACCTAAAGGTATCGCATAGTACAAATATAGATATATAGTAAATAGTAGGGTACGTAATCTATTTTTAAAAGTAGTACAAAAAGACTCATTATTCATTTTTATGTTATCTTTAGTAGTACTTAGGTATCATTGTCATAAGATATAATGATGTCAAATTTTGGAGAAGAGCTCAGATTGTAAATAATTTGTAATCATTATCTTCTACAGGTAATATATACAGATACTAGTAGTAAAGTACCTACTACCTACCGGTAACCTAGCTAAAAATAATTTCGAATCTATTTTATAGGTATTTTTGTTTCTACCTATGGTATTACATATATGTAGGTATATTATACTGATATTAAGTATTTATTTAAGTGTATTTGCCAACTATTTGAGCTACCTATTTTTCGAGTTTTAGATTACAAAGATTCTTATTATTATAATTTACAATCCGACTACTATATCAGTAAAAGTATATCGTAGTTTCTATCAGTACTTATTAAAAGGGGAACTTCTGCTGACTTTTAATCCTTTAGTAATTGGACAAATTCTCTATCAGTTGTCCTACATCAGTCAATATACTGAAAAACATCATTATTAGACCTAAATACTAATAATAGTAGGTACTATTTAGATATACGTAATAGTAAAACATGATAAACAAAATAATATTTGTATTTCCAAGATACTTTGTTCCATCTTTAAAATGAGTTAGGTACTTTTTGTGTGTTTATGCTCTAATTTTATGATTTTAATTTGCCTATCCTAGGTACCCTACCAATATATCTGTATTTCAAGTCTTGAAAAATTATCGTATCTTTTGATTAAAAGGGGCTGAATTGAAACTATTCTATAAGGTAGATACCTACTAATAATACCAAATTCGATGGGTGAAATATCTGAGAAATTGATTAAGACTTTTTGGTCATTTTTGCAATCCCAACTATCCATTCATCTTGTCATTTACTTATAGGTACTTTTCTATGCCTAGATGTGTAAACCTAGAATAGGTAGTAAGAAGTTAGATTATAGAAAAAAGTTAAAATAGTAGGAAAAGTCCTAAAAGACAAATCTGAAGATAAAGTTTTTGCAATTTGCTACACTTATCTTGATAGAAAAAGAAAAGTACCTTCAGACCTACTATTTAGACTACCCTGTCCCTGTACCCTATAACCCTATAAGATACTTTACATTTATATATAGCTGTGATACCTAACCTATATAGGTATCTTATTAGATAGGAAATTACTCAAGTCCAATGTCCAAGTCTGGCTCTTTTCCAGAACCAGATTTAAGAAATCAGATAAAATTTCTACATAAAGCATCTACTCATTTTTGTCTTGAATATCTAGATACTAGACAAATATTATACTAATTAGTAATTAGACCTAGGAATAAATAGGTCTTCAAAACGGATAGTGATATTGAGTATTGAGATTATCAGTAGGCAAAAATATCCATCAGTAACTTGCCAGTATGCAATTATACTTAGGTAGGTATAAGTAATTTTGAAAAAATTTCAAAATTCTCAACACTTTGAAAATGACAGAAAAGTTACCAAAATCAGCAGGAATTTTAGCTTTAAACTACAAAGCTTGCATTCCTTTATAGAGATATTTCACTGTGTTTTAA
The DNA here is from genome assembly GCA_034699045.1 of Nanhermannia cf. coronata Gr-Ori-00579. Taxonomy (NCBI): domain Eukaryota; kingdom Metazoa; phylum Arthropoda; class Arachnida; order Sarcoptiformes; family Nanhermanniidae; genus Nanhermannia; species Nanhermannia cf. coronata Gr-Ori-00579. Next base: position 14,563 of record JAQIXA010001487.1, on the reverse strand, counting down.
GATTGTATTTTCTAGGTATTTCATCAATATAAAGAAAAAGTGCAGATATAATTACATAAAGGTACCTAAAGTACCCTATACTCCCTACTGTAAGTATATCTAACCCATTTAAAGGGGATCTTGAAAAGTTCGAATCAATTCAATCAACCAAGGACAAAAATACTAGTACCTACCTATAGATACTTTTGGAAATATCTAAAAAAAACTCAACTTTCCCCCTTTTCTCCAAGAGTTTTACATTTACTAAAGTACCTATCAGCACTATATATATAAGTATCTGTAGGTATGATCCTATGTATATGATCTCAAGATTTGTGTAAAATATCTAGAATAAAATAAATGGATTCAATTAACTTTACACACAAGTAATATTCCTATTGAATTGAATGAAATGAGAGAATCGATTTTGTCACCTCGTTTACTTTTAATTTCTTTGAAGAAAACTTTGATTAAGAAAAATTGCATACTTTACAAGAGCTAATGATCACAATTTATCTGACAATTTGAGCATTTTACTCCATATATTTGAGTTAAATCAGTTAAATGAACATTTTACGAAAACATTCACTTAAGCTACTCGTATACCTACTAGTAAATTTCAGTTATCTTTAAATAACTTATTTCAAGATCTCAGGATTAGTAAAATTGAAATAAAAATCTAGTTATCATAATTTCAGATCTGATTTGACAATATCTTTTAAAAGAATTCTCATAAGATTTAGCATAAAAATTGGAATTCTTTTTTAAAAAGGATATCTTCGGGTTATCTGTATATGAAGTCAAACTTGACTTGAAAGCCGAATATATCATTAGGAAATAGCAACATTGTTGTAATGTAATATTACCAGAATTTTTAGCAATTTTTTGAGGTTTCTAGTACCCAAAACTTTGGTTCTTTTTTTTTAAAGGATCAAAGTTTTATTTCATCCCTATTTTGGTTGAATTTTCCTCTATATTTTTGGTCTAACCCCTATAGGAAATTACACCAAAGATCTTTAAATTTTTTAAGACTTGAAATGCCGAAAAAGTAATAAAATCCAAAAATTTGATAAAAATTAATTTTAGATTTTGATCTTGAAAAATTTAAGTATTTAGATAATTTTTTATTATTTATTACATCATACTCATAATACCTATATCTGAAGGGTGTTAATATTTTGCTTCTATTTAATCTCATCCTTATTTTGGTTGAATTTACCCCTACATTTTTGGTCTAACTTGACTTCTGTTTGAAATTAACCCAAAATATTTTTAGTTTAATTTAGGTTCGAAAGGATTTTAAGAAATTTTGGGTTGATTTCATACAGGGGCAAAGTTAGGCCAAAAATATAGGAGTAAATTCTACCAAAATAGGAATGGGATTAAATCAGAGCCTTTTTAAGATGCCTTTTCATATCTTTTTAGTATTTTTTAAGTAGGATAATTATGAATTATTTTGCTTGAGAAATCTACTTAAAATGAATCGAGTTAGGTTAGGTTATGTTATATGTTTTAACCTAACTTAACTTACTACCAAAGTATGTACACTTTGATGCACTTGTCAGATTTTAAAATGCAATATAATAATGTATCTAAAGTAGCAAATTGTTTTTAAGATTTAAAGTTAGAAATTTGTATAACAACAAGTTTTTTGATGAATTTTTGTATTTTCGAAATCGGTTTTTAGGAAAGCGATTTTAAGAAGTTTTCGAAATCTGCTTTTTAAAATGACTTGGACTCGAGAATTTCTCATAAATCTCCTAATTTTCGTCGTTCTTTTACAAAATAATATTGGAGTTGAAGGTAATATTTAATAGAATAAGGATACCAAGAATATTTTGATCAATTTTATGAATTTTTTTACAGGACTTCAATGTCGGATTTGTAACTCAGCTGTTGATGACTATTGCAAGAAAACCCCAACTACTTATTGCCCAGGTTTAAAAGAACAAAATATTTATAAATTTTTTTACACTTGAAATTATTGTCAGGTTTGGGTAATGAAAAGGTGATGAACATGTCTGACACATGCTCCAGTGACAAGAATCAAGTTTTCTATGACTGTGACCAACAGGCTGATGTAAGTTTTTCATAAAAGGATCATCCAAAATGTCCCTTTCAGCCGAAATTTTACAAAAATTGTTTTAAAGCAGTTTTCAAAATATTTCAATGAATTTTAACTAAAAGTTCTTTTGAATATAAAATTATCTCTTCTATGACTATGCAGTACGAGTATGTTAAAAAGTACGAAAATTATCAAAATTCTTGTGATTTTATGCAGATCCTGCAGGATTGGCACGAGCTGTTTGGTTTCCTGCCAGAGGTCCACCACATGTCCAATGATACGGGGGATGATGGGCTAGATTGTCCATCATCCGGGGACGATAAAGCTGACCAACCCTGTTTCGTACAATGTAACCTACAAATTACCATTATCATTTTTATATAAAAATCATGGGAGTTTAATCCTGTCAAAGTTCAATTTGACCCAACCTCGAAAAGTCTAGAACCAGTCGAAATCAGTTCCAGAAATAACCACGATTTTGCTTAGAATTTATCAGGTAAATTGAAATCGAGGACCAAAACTACTCGACTCTTTTAGGTCAGAAGCTATCCGCATTTCCAAAAATGTGGAAAAATGTTGATTTTGATCTCAACTTTACATTTACTATAATGGGATCGAGTAGTCTTGGTCCTTAATTTCAATTTACCTGGTTAGTACCATTCCGATTTCCGATTCCAATATGTGTTATGTTATATACATGAAAGCTCATTTACATAATATGTGAAGCAAAACCATGGTTATTTCTAGAAACAACGGTTACTTTAATTTAGTCAGCAGCAGGGTACTTGTGTTTTTAAATACTGATAAGGCCCTATATTTTTTATAGCAAATCGGATAGTAAATGCTAAGACAAAAGATGAGACTTTTGATGTCTGTGTCCTCATGAAAATCACCATCCCGAAAATCGAAGGAGTTCCCGATGCTGATAGTACCTAAATGATATATTTAAATTACTATACTTATATTAAAAGGTGTAATTATAACGAGGTTCTCCTTTAAAAATTTTCTAGTTATAAATTCGCCTCGATACACTCGCTATTGCGGCTACAAAAAGGCGAAATACATCAATGTCAATGGAAGAGAATCCCAAAATGGTTTTGAGCGGAAAAAAATGAATTGCTTTGTGGAATCAAAGTAAAATTTACCAATTTTCTTGAATTTCCTTTAAATTTTCTAAACTCTCTTTTGATTGCAGGCAAGGGATCACAACGGAGGTCTGCTCTTGTGACACGGATAAATGCAACGATGGGAATTCTCTCAAATTGGCCAAGATGATTGTCATTTTCGCAGCCTTGATCCTCATCTTTAAATAAACCAAATTACAATTTTTCTTACAAAAAAAAACTTATAGATATCCATAATGTTTTGAAAATGATTGACATAGAAAACTATGACTTATAAGATAAAGATAAGATACTATAATTATAATTATTGACAAATTAGGAAATTTTATGTACCAAAAATGTAGGGGTCCCGTCCCAAGGTCGAATTACAAATTACAATTCAAAAGCTTAAAATTCTCAAATTCGAAATATTTATATTAAATGCGTATAAAAACATGGTCATTCTTTAAAAAAATCATCGAAAAAACTTGTAAGTACCTAGTACCTACCTTTTTTGAAAATTTTTGTTTAATTTCATGATAAATGTAGGTTATATAGATAAATTAGGTGCTACATTGGTAATAATTAGATACACATATCTGTAGGTCTAGGTCTCATTTTTATGTCTAATAAATAACAGTATTATTAAACTTGGACTATATTAAGCGTTTATTAAGGTATGGATTAATTAAAGGGCTAATAAAGGTCTACAGTTTGGACTTTATAAATAGTTTGACGTTATATAAAGGCTTTCTTATTCGGACCTACGGCCTTTATATGACTCTATAATAGTTTAACGTTATAAAAAGGTTAACATGGCATGGGCCAAAAACATGGGTCAGATTCGGGTCAAAGTTCGAATTAAAAAAAATACTTCTCGATCGCAATTTTTTTCTAGTACAAGTCTTTATTAGACCTGGACCTGTACTATGATTAAAGTTCTAATAAATTAATTAAGGTTGATGCTTTGGACTTTATAAATAGTTTGACGTTATAGAAAGGTTTTCGTATTCGGTTCGGACCTATGGCCTCTATATGGGAAAATTATGAAATTATGCAGCGCGCAGCGTTATAACGGGTAAAAGAGACGCTATCCGCTATAAAAGGAGTTGACGTTACTTTTGTTTTAGTTTTGGCGGTTGGGCGGAGATTAGATACAGAATTTACTAGAGAAAGTCGGCCATATAATGCATTCATTTTTTTGCTGCAAGAAAAAGAAATGTGCTCGGTCGATTTTTGAAGAATTTTGAGGAATTTTAAAGAATTTTTGAAGAATTTGAGGCGAAAGGTCAAAGGTTACAGGTAAAGAATAAAGTACATTGTAATTATTATATAGTAGGCTAACTGTATTTTCAGAAAAACCCAACTTTGGCCCTTATTTTATACAAGGAATTAGAGTTAAAGGCAGATCGTAATCGTAGCTATAATGTAGACTTATTTTGCTGTAGGCCGTAGGCTATATAAAGTTTATGATCTTTGTCTTGTGGGTCTTGTACTTTGCATAAGGTCATGGCAAATAAGGTCAAGGCTCTTTAGGGTTTGAAATTATGCAATTCTGACCTATGATCTATGTGCATTAAGCCTAGGTCTGAGGATTATACAAAATAGTATTTTTTACTCTCTTTTAAATTGATATCAAAATCTGTGCTTTCCTTCCTATTCTACTTAGGTTTAGGTATAAATATTATAAAAGTTGTTGTAAATTATAATTTTAGATAGTTTTAAATTTTAACTACTGTACTGTACTGTCTACTGTGTAAAATGGAATTGAATTTAATTTGAGATAATTTTTTTAATTTTTATAATTAACGCAGGTTGACGATGATGTCTGATTTAGATAGTGACTGCGAGTATGATAATAACAAGGCCACCATGGGCGTTAAAAGAGGAAGAGGGCGACCTAGAGGTCGAGGCAGAGGTAGGCGAGATGGTGGTGGGAACCGAGGCCGCGGCAGAGGTAACAATTATTGCAAAACATGTCATTAAATTAAATGTATTTTATGTATTTTACTTAATTACAATTACTACTTTACAATACATTTAGTTACAATGGGATTGAGTAGAAACAATCATAATACATTATTAAGTATATTTATCTTTTAAACCTATTTATTTTAAATGGCAATTACTTAATTTATTTTAAGGCCAATGTTCAATCTCTTTTTAAATTTAAAGTTAAATACTCAAATGTCCACATCAAAATTGTCTACACTTCTTTTGAAGGGATCACTACTACATAATTTAATTGATTAATCCTAATAAGACCTTTAACTTTAGACTTTAGTATTTAATTATTTATGATGGATAAATAACTTGTAAAATCTACTCATTCCTTTGCAAAATGAATTTAATGTAATGTAAAGCTCAACAAACCCTTTATATGAGAACTATTATAAAACCTATCTTTTTTATAAAAAGGTCGTGGAAGTGGAGGTAGCTCAAAATTTGGACGAGATCTTCAGCCACTTGGAACTGGAGATAATTTTTACGATGAAGATGAAGCGTTAAACATCAATAATATGGAGTGTCTGCAAGATAAAACACTTGATTATCAATCTGATAACATGGATGAGGATGAAGAAGAAATGGAAGAAATACATGATGAGTTTGAAGGTGACGATAATGAGGAAGACCGCCGAGCTTTGTGTCCTGTCCCAAGAGCAAAGAATCCTAATACACGACGAGGTAGAAAAAGAAATATCGAAATTTCTTATTCAAACGAAGAAATTACAAAAATGCTGGATATATTGAAAGAGCGAACATGTAAGTTATTTTTTCTAATTTAATTAATTATATTTGCTTTTGCTTACTTTGCAGTTGAGTAATTTAGGTAATTTAGCAGTTGAGATTTTATAATGAAATGAAATGGTTTATAATATTATTATATATTGGTAATATTTTATGTTTGTATTTGATTTAGGCTTTGATTTAGTTCCTTTTCAACCAAAAGAGTATTTACTTCAACAAACAATTGCACAATCTGTTAGAGATAGAGTCGGCGAAGATATGTATATTTGTGAAGTACATGGAACTGAAAAATATCGTCAGGTTTTGGGTTCTCGAAATTCCTTGGCTGATTTATTTATAACACATGCTATGCGAACGTTGTATCGATGTAATTTTTTATTTCTAAATTAAAATAATTATTTACCTTTAATAAAATAAAATAATATAATTAACAATTATTTTTAGGTAATATGAATATAGATTTACTGCAGAGGATTAACCCAGAGACTTTGTTTGAAGTTGTTACGACGGTTTTTAAAGATTATCTTCCGCCTTTTATTAGGGAAATGATTAATCGCAAAGATAAGATGAAATTGCTCAAAATATTAGCCAGTACGAATACAATATTTAATTCCTATTATATAACTATTAATTATTAATATACTTCTATATGAATTTATTACATATTTTAGGCTTCATCCTCATGGCTCTCAGTAAATTGAAAGAATTGAAAATTTTGAAATTGAAATATCTTTTGCAAGCAGAGCAGTTTATGGAATCAATCGACTATTTCACGAAAAAGAAAGAGGAGTTGGTTGTAAGTTTATAGAATTAAAACTATTTTGCTTGACTATACTGTATTATATCGCAATTTTTTTAATTAATTGTTTCATTATTTTTTAATTCAAGAATGCCTTCATGGATGAAAGGGAAAAATGTTATAATAAACTACAACATTTTGACGAATCAATCATTTGGGGTACAAGACCTTTAAGGAAGTCTTTTGAGCCACCATACTTTAAGTATATGAACCAAACAACAATCTGTGGAATCGATTTCGTTAATTTTCGATTCAATCAAGCATTTTTCAACAGAAATCGGATAAAATGTAAGCTTTTATTACAATAGATTATAATTTAATACATTATTACAACATATTAATAATTAATATGTCAGTACCATTTATTTTAATTGTGTAATCTTTTAAATCATTTTAGGGACGAATAAGGATATTATTAATTTACGATTGGCTATTAAAGAAACAATTGTTTCTACTTTAAAATTTGATGTTCAAATTAAAGCTGTTCAATCACTCGTGACATGTCAAGAAGAACTAGCGAAGCATGAAGGAGAGGAATTAAATGGAGGAACATCATCCAATCCTCATATCCAAATGCTCAACGAATTGGATTCGCTTAGGAAAGTAGACGATGGAAAAAAGAAGCCAGGAAGGCCAAGGAATATGAAGAAATTTGATGTTTATAGAGGAAGCGGAGCCAAATTTTTATTTAATGTTCCATCACCTGATGTTGGGATTTTGCCAATCCGAGTGTCTTACATTGTAACACCAAAGACTATCGAAATATGGAAAAAGGAAGAATTAAAAAAGATAAGAAAAATGAGTTATGGTAAGTATTAATAAAAGTAATTTATTTGTTTGTAGATATAATATAAACCGATTTGTGATTTTTTATTCAGCTCAATTGACTCAAGTTGCTAGAGACAGGATTAATTGGATTCAAGTGTCAAATAAAATGGTTTGTATAATTTAAGATAGATTATTATTAAATTGACAGATTTTACTAATTTACAAATTATTTTACTATTTTTTACTTTCAGATATTTAAAACAAGAAAAAACCGAACCGAAGATGATTGCTTCTTAGCCTGGAGACATGAGGCTGACAGTGAAATTAATTCAACTCGATGGAAGCTAGCTGAAACTAGAAGATTAAGGGTACATAGTGCATACATTCATAATATTATATATTTATAAGAATAGAATTTATTTATTTGCTTATTATTCGAAAAAGTTTCATAATAACATTCAATTCAATTTTTTAAGGAAATCATTGATCAAGTAATTTCAAGAGGAATAGCGATAAATGGGGAACAATGGAAGAGCATTGCAATGGATTTGGATACCAACAGAACTGAGTATCAGTGCTTTTATCGATATAAAAATAAAATTATGGCAAAAGAAAATTTTAAGATGAATTGGGAAGATGATATGGATACCAAGGTTCTTGATTTAATTGTCAAGACAGAAGCTAAATGGATTAATGTGGCACTTTCATGTGGAGATAGCAAAGCAACTAAGAAGCAAATTCAAGAAAGATGGAAGAAAAACTTGAATCCAATTTTAAAAGCGGGTGCTTTTTCACGAGTTGAGGATGCTTTATTATTGCTCACAATCGAGAAATTGAAGCCTTTTATAAATCGAGAAGGACATTTTGCTTCAGTCATGTCTTACTTGCCCTGGCGTTTTGAAACAACTTGGAGGGATAGAGCATCGAATTTATTTAGTGATTGGATTGTTCCTTGGACTCTGTAAGTTTTTCTTGTAAATAATCAATAATATAATTACAATTCCTACATTTTCATTAATAATCAATTCAGGGACGAGGACAAGAAGCTTATTAAGTACGCTAAAGAACTGAAGAATAACTGGAGCTTAATTAGCACCAAATTTATGAGTTTTAAAAATCGAAAAGGATGCTTAACGCGTTTTAAGATTCTCAAAAAGCAAATTGGAGAAGATAAGCGATTTCAAACACTTGAAGAGGTAAGCACAGTTTGACTCGTTATGTTTTGATGATATGTGTGGTGTGACACTGGACAAATACAATATTAAATACAATATTTCTATTTACCCAATTATTTTAGTATCATGAGATGTACTCTATGACGAGATACAACGTGTTTCAATACCGTCATTTGAGTGAGATTGTTGTCCTACTGAAAAAGATTTTGCCATTGAAAAGGCTTACATTTTATGGATTGGAGAGGGATCGTCAGCCGACAGAAGTTGATTTAAAAACATTTATTCAATCCTTTGATCGGGAAATAATGAAACAAACTATCCAATCATTGGAAAGATATGAGAATGAAAGACAAGAATATTGGAAGGAATGGCATGAAAAATACGGTCAAAAGAAAAGAACCTTTGATAGACGTAAGTTTATTTAGTTATTTATTTTTATTAAAGATATTTTATCAGATTCCGAAGCAGCCTAATTACTTTTTTTTTACTTATTATTTTTTCTTAGGAACTTTTCACCCTAATAGTGCTCAAAGTGTTGCCTCTGCAATTCACATTCGTGGACTTGAATTAAAACCAAAAGAAAAAGTGGAAAAATTGTCGTCATTCCATGAGGATGTTTATATGTTTTATGGTCGATTTACAAAGTAAAAAAACTAATAATAATTAAAATTATTACTTTATTAGGTATTACTTAATTCTTTTGCTAATAATAAATAATTTTCTTTTACTTTCTAGGACAAAACCTCTCAAGAATAACGTTAAAAGGCCTTATCTACCTGAGGCCAATAAGTTGAAAAGGTTTCCTAAAATTGTCGACATGATTGTACAAGATGATTCGGAGGAAACAGATGATGAGGCGGAAGAGTTTTGGGAATTATGGGACCAAGTTCGAGATGATGGAGGGAAGAAAAAAAGAGGACGCCCGATTTTGACAAATGCACATCAACACAAGAAAAATCCATCATATTGACCATCATTGAGGATTTTTCTAGAAGTTTTTTCTTCAGTTTACAAATTAAATTTTCTGTTGATTTTTTAACAGTTTAGCTTTCCTATAGATTTTTTATATGTTAAAAGTAGTGTTTAGATTTAGATTAGGAATTAGGTACTAGGTACCTAACTACAGTGCCTACTTAGGTTTCATTACATAATATAAGATAGAAATGGATTTAATTTGATCTTATATAAAAAGAATTCAAAATTTTTATAGGTTTTTATATGGTAAGGTACTATATGTTAAGTTTTTTCTGTAAAGGCATTGAGATTTCTTCCGAATTCATGTTAAGAACAAGAACTGATAAATATTACTGCTGTTTTTTTAGATGAAAGATGAAAAAGCTTTGAGGTATTTATTCATAATTTGTAACTTGTTTGTACCTAATACACTTATCTGTAATATATAATTACAATTTATGTATCAAGTATTATGTTGTGAATTACAAATGAATAGGTACATTTAAGTAAAATATTTATAAACACTTGTTGTTAATTATTTCTTATATTAATACTTTTAGAAAAATATTTATCATTGCTTACTTATTAATTATAGATACTTATTCGATTTGTCTTATTAACATTTTCATTGTTTACACATTTATTTATTACTTAACTTATCACGTTTGAAATAACCTCGAGTATTGTATTCTTACATATTATTTTATTATTTGCGTAATTAGAATTAGTAGGTAGGTATAGAAAGTATATTATATCGTAATCGTATCTAATCGTAGAGCAATATTAGTAGTTAGTAATGAAAGTATTTTTAACATTTTTAAAGATATGGTTCAGTTTATCCTTTTATGCTTATTACTTATCCTTTAGAGTAAAAATCATTCTTACTTACAGTATACTAATTAGTCGAATCAAATAATGTTTTATCAATTTTTAAAAAAGGCAGAAGTTAACAGTTAGATTTATTAAAAATTAAAAGCAAGGGTTTATATATTTTACATTCAATTAGTGTAGAATTTATTTACCTATCTTTAGAAAAGGCAAAATTTTTGATCATTTAAGATGAATGATGAATGCGAATGGTCAAAAGGTATGGTATGGTAGGGTAGGACTATAAGACGGAGATAAAAAGGGTATAAAGCTCAAGCTCATTGATTTGGTATGCATTTTGCATAGTACTTTATATTTAGTTTTCAGATAAATCATGATTTGGATATTTTAATTTTTAATATTTTTTAGCATTTCAGATTTTTAGGTTTTTTAAAAGCCAGACTTTGGATAATCTTAGTTCTTAAATATAGTAATATGATACGAGTATGATTAGAAATTAGGGTTTGAATTCTTACTTTAGCAAGAAATATAGTACTTTGAGGATCTTGAGGGATTTTGCTCTTTATAATAAAACCAAATTTTTAGCAGTTCATAGTCCCCGTGTTTCTCTTGCTCGATCACTTTTTTGCATAATAAACTGCTGATTCTTATTAGAAAAATTCACACTTACCTACTTCCTTTTTATTATTCTATTTATTTATTCTTGAGCACTTTTATTCTCAAGGGCTTTTTTTCGCCAAATTTGGAAAGATAGATATCTTATTTTAGATAAGAATAATAATACCCTACCAAAGGCGTAGTACAGATTACAGATAGGTAGTGAAAGTATTACCTATAAGATTGGTTAGGTATACCTATATTTAAAAAAAACTTTTTATCCCTTGATTCTCATTTTTTTTTTTTTTAACCTCTTGAATTTTAACTTATCCTTGAGTAGAATAATAATAATTACTCGTAGTAATGTGAAGCCAAGTAGCATAGCAATCAACTTAATATCTTGATCAGATCAGTATTATTCATACTCTATACTGTTAAAATACCTACTACAGATCATAAGCGGATCCAGAAATATTCACAGGGGGTGTTTTCAATATTGAAATTTCCTAATTGGGCGAGCGAAGCGAGGCCTTCCTTTTCAACTGCTTGCACTTCGTCTGTCTGTCTGTATGTCTGTCTGTCCAGAGGATAACTCGAGAACTACTGGACCGATCTTGACCAAATTTGGCATGAAGGACCCTTATAGGGTCTAGTTGTGCATGTTCAACAAAAAATTTAAAATTTCCCAACTCCTTGGGGTTATTGGGGCCCTTTAAGGGTTCCCCATGTTAATCAAAAACAAAGTTGGGAAAAATCAAAAATGAGGTTTAAGTAGCTATAGGGGTAATCGATGACGGAGATATGATATCCGTTTGACTAGGGAGTTGACCTTTGACCCCGAAAATTGACATTTGAAACCCGATAAATGCTATAACTTGATATATAAGTGGTTCTAGAGGTTATCGATGACGGAGATTCCGAATTTGACATCGATTTAACCAGAAAATTGACATTAACCCCGAAAAATGGGGCAAGATGAGACGTTTTCAACGCTTTGCTCGCACAATTAATAATCAACTTCTAGTGAGTTGATTAAAGCCTAGTAATAAAATTTCAATTTCTAAAAGACCTATAAAACTGGCCCTATTTATAACTCGATATCCCATTCTGTTTTTTGTTTCAAACTTTAAATTGTATAGAGTTCTTGGACTAACTCCAAAATTTTGCCATTTGTGTCAAACAAGGTACTTTTTGATGTTTAGATTTAGAATTTTGACGCATTGTACAAAATAGATTTGTAATTACATATCTGTAAAGGTAGGTTTCATATGAACTTTTATTATATTCTCACAAGAAACAGAAAAGTTTCAGGTACAATTTTAAAGGATTTTAAATCAATTTTCTAAAAAAGATAATTATATTTTGCTACATGTTGTCTATATTTATGTATGTATCCTTATTAAATACTAAAAGTATTTTAAACTACTCTGTAGATTTCTTATCGTTTTAGAATAATAATTTGTCTTTTTTCATAATAATTCTAGTAGGACTCTACCAATCTTAAAACTCTATTTAAAATCCTAATCCTTTTACAAGAGACAAGAGTATATGTCAATTTACATAATGGAACCAGCATCTTAATAATTATATTTTTAGTAAACATAATACACTTTGTGATTTACCTAAAATAAAATTTAAAATACACATACCTAAACATAAAATATAAATTATAACAAATCTAGGTATATCCTTATAATATAATAATACAGATACAAAATACAAGTAAGTATCTCAAATATAGTTGTAAGATACATCTCATCATAAATACTTAAAGAACACTTTGAATAATTATTGTTTTTTATAATTTTTTTAGGAGAGCACCAATCACATATACCAGTATACCTATTTAGTATATTAGTTACTATTTCTTTGATCTCAATTTAATTACTTTTTTATGGAAATAGGTGTTGGAATAAAAGAGAAAATAAAATCTAGGTATTTCAATTTACTACAATTATTTATCATATTATTTGTAGGGTTAAAGATCAAATCGTTGAGGGAAGTGTACTTTATTACTACTACTGTTCAAAATGAGAGGAGTCGGCTTCTCACCACCAAGTCCTTGTAAACTTATACTCGTACTGGAAACTTCGATTTGAGGTGATGCAATTGCCATTCTTGTAAATATTTCTGATAATTTGTTTTGCAAATTTCCACCCTAAAAATAAATACCAAAAATAGTGTTTAAAATTCAAGTTTATCGAAAAAAAAAATTGAAAGAAATTCCTTACTTTTGCAGCTGCTTTTGAAACGAGATCTTCAAAATTCGAAGTTTTAAATGCATGGGCTAAATCATTCCTTTTTTGATTCTCCATTCCCTTTCTGATATCAGGGGACTCGTTTAAGAGGCGTTTTAAGTTCTCGACAGTCATCTCTTCATCATCAGACTACAAAAAATATGAGATAATAAAAGTTAAAAGGATAAAGTTTTTTTTTCTGTCATTTATAAAATGATTGATCTACCTTAGGACCCTGAGGAGTAGAATGTCCTGAATCAACTTCAACACTAATCGAATTGAGATCTGTAGTTGAATTAGACTGAGCATGATGGTCAACTAAAAATAAAGATATAAAGTCAAAATCGTAGAAATAGGATTGGTTTTTTGACATTTACTTACCCCAAGAATATCGAGGATTATACGAATAAGAAATTAATTTTGCAGAAGTCTCAATACCATCATTTTTTAAAGTCTCAAGGATCGTTTCATTATTTAATAAACAAGTGTCCGGGATATTGTGAGCTGGCTCGTAAACTTCATAACGATTTTTTAAAGGAGGTAATAAATGTATTGCCGTTTCCCGTCTTGCATCCAGTATCTATAAAAAATGTAATAAAATAAATTATTCCAATTCCAGTTGGCTTAAAAAGCATATCCCTTCAATAAGTGACAAGTTAGGTACTTACCTTTGAACAATATGTTTTAAGACTTGGTAAACAATGTGCAATAATTGCAAATAATGAGAGTGAGATGACATGAAGATGGATTTTTTGAGTAGGCGTCAGAACAGTTGATGAAAGTGATAACTCTTGAAATGATATTACAAGTCGAACAAAATCAGTGATTGTATCTTCACAAAATAACTCGACAATAAATAGGGCGACTGTTGTGTAGATTGCATTCATATTACCAATCCCATTATTTTTCCTTTCCAAACCTGAGTACAAATTTGCAAATAACTCTGTTCCATTTTTCTTTATAAAGAGTATGTCAGTCCTAGTACAAGGATCTCGAACAATCACGTCAAGTTTAAGCCTATAAATAAAAATAAAAATAAAACTTATCTTAGAATTCATATTTTGGATTAGAAAGATAAATTATTGGGCTAGCTTTTACAAAAGGGGACTATTTTGGGACTTAGAAAATTTTCAAAAAAATCGAATTTTTTTTTCGTCGAAATGTATTCTAAGGGGTCAGAAATTGACCACAAACATCAAACATCAAATTGGCACCATAAAGTGACCCGCAAGGTTTTTAGAATCTCATTAAGGGAGTTATGTTTGCTTTAGGTTAGGTTAGGTTTATGGCAAAAAGGTGGGCCGCCACGG
>JAQIXA010001486.1:0-24491 GCA_034699045.1 Nanhermannia cf. coronata Gr-Ori-00579 | reverse complement strand
AGTTCAACCTCTATCGAATGAGATGTATATCATGGAAATCGGGCTGATGGTCTTTGAGTTATTCACACTCAAAGTAGCTCCAGTCAATTAAAAAACACCCTATATAATACAGAATAATATCTTCAAAAAATTCAAAAAAGTGTCCAAACTATCCCTTAGTCTACCCCTATAGTTGTTCAACACAGACAGACTTTGCAAGATTTAGTCCATAAGTGAAATAGTGTGAGGCTTTTGTTTATTTTTTTCTTGAAAGGTCAAGGTTTAGTTTATCTTTAGCTTAGATATAATTATGGTCAAATCCTTATAATAAAAGCTCATTAATATAACACCAACTTTATCCCAAGTAAGAAACTCATTATTTTTCCAGATTAGCCCAAAAAAACACTTTCACTGACATTTAAATGACCAACTTGGACCATTAAAAGACAAGTAAAGTGAGTCTAATCATTAGAAAAAATTACAAAAAGTGTAATATAAAGTTGTAAAATGTACCCAGAAATCTTTTTAAAAGAGCTTTGTTTAATTTCATCCCTAATTTGGTTGAATTTACTCCTATATATTTGATCTATTTTACATCTCTTTGAAATTATAACACAAAATTTAAAAAAAAAACATAATTTCTGATATTTTTTGGGACTTTTTGGTCAAAATTTGCATAAAATGCATAAAAAAACCATCATTTTTTGACTATTTTTCTTGGACCTTTTGGTAAAAATATATAAAAATTTTCATAATCCTAACCCAACCTAACCTGAGCTAAATTAAAGTAAAATAATTTTGGGTAAATTTCACCCAAAAGGAGTTAACTTAGGACAAAATTATTCGACCAAAATTTGGGATAAGATTAAATCTTTTAAAAGTTGAATTACTCGTGTGTTTCAAAGTGGATTAAAAAATTAATTTAAAATTTTTTGAGTTTTATAAAGGGTTACTTGTATAATATGTACCCTACTTGGAAAAACCATGGTTTTTCATGGGGGATAAATTTTGAGTTGACTCTTTTAGTGACTTTCCAGGGGAAATCTAATCAACAATAAAAGTTCAACCGGAGCATTTACCCCGAATTTATTCACTTTAAAAAAGTATATACTTTTCAAGAAAAAGCTCACAAAAAATCAAGTTTTGGCCAATTTTTTAACAAAATGTCCAGAAAAATCATCAAAATCCTGGTTTTTTTTTTAAATTTTGAGTTACAAAATGTCAATTTCTTCACACTTTTTGGTCAAATTTTAACCAAAAAGTCCAGAAAAATCATAAAAAATGATTTTTATTTTCAAAAATTGAGTATAAAATTGCCAAATTTAGATAATATGTCCATAAAAACCACAATTTTTGATTTTGTTTTAACAGAAAAATATATCAAAAAAGTTGGTTTTTTTTAGCAAGTTTTGAGTATATAAAAGCGAGCTAAAAGCTGGACAATTGTGTATATTGTGTAGTTAGTGTATAAGGGCCCTAAGGGTAAAGTTTATGAACCTTTTCATTACCATTCTCAAAAGTTTACCTTTTTTTAGCTCGCATTTTAAATGCATCTAAAGTGCAAGCCAAAATCTCAAATTTCGTATATTTTTAAAAATTTCAAAAATTTCAAAAATTTCAAAAATTTCAAATGTTTCATAAAACAGATTTCAAATTGTGACCATTATATATTTATATAAGTATAGTGAAACCTCGTCATAAATCTAGTTGAAAATTTTTGATTATAAAACCAAAATACAGAATCGACGATTCTACTCGTATTTCAAATCATATTTTGAATTTTTCGGACTTTTCTCAAAGTTTAAAACTTTTTTTTACATTTCGATATTTTTCTTTAGTATTTAAGGTACCTTACTACTCAAGGATAGCACAGCCGGCTAAAATAGCGATAACCAAAATGGTCAAATTAGCCAAAAAGGGACAATTCACTGACCAAAATCGCAAAAATGAATATTTCAGCATATAAAAATACTAAAAAATATTTCAAAATACCTACTACCAAAAATCAAAATTATTAACAAAATACGGCTATTTTTTACTAAATATCTTATTTAAGTATCTTTTATTTTTTGCCATTTTAGGTCAGATGGCTGGATGAAATCAATTTGAGTCAATTACCAACCCTGCTACTACATATACTACTGTATTAGTGAAAGCAAGAATAATAATAATAATAATAATAATATAATTTGAATTAGGAGAAATGATTATGTTGGTCCCTGAAGGGTCAATCAAATGGGGCAAACAAGCGGGGATAATTGAATTCGAATCCGAATAAGAAAAAAATGCGATTGAGATTCAAAAGTTACCAAAATAAATAAAAAAAATAAATTTTTGGTATGCAGTCGTATATAAGCCGAAGCAGCAATTATGCCGGTGAGTTTCCTCCTTTAATAATAAATAAATACCTTCAAGTATAGCTACTACATGAAGCTAGTACCTTGTATTATTACATAGTATAATATGTATTATATATAGGTATATAGAATATACTATATACAGGGTACTATATATAATATAGTCGTAAATATTTATTTGAAAATCTTGAAATTTTTGAATCCTGGACCTGACTTTTCCCTCTCTCTCTAAATGGAATTTAAATTCAAAACCTTAACTAGAATGCAAATCATATTCTGACTTTAATGAACCCGTCTATCGTCCTTTCATCCCGCAGAATTTAGCTCATATGCAAAATTTATTTTCAAAATTTTGTTTAATGTTAAGAACTAAATCCCCTTATTATTGATATACACCATTTTTAGAAAGGATTACACTAATAAGCCCTGAAAATCTGAATATCAGGCCTTTATTTGAGGCCTTACCAAGGTGAATTGAAATCTCGGGCTAAAACTAACACTAACAATCTGATTATATTAAATGTAAACTTTGAGATCAAAATCAACATTTTTATACAAATATTTTGAGAAATTGCGGATAGCTACTCACCTTAAAGATCAAATGAAAAGTAAAAACCGTTACTTGATAGTCAGGATTTAGTCATACGTATTTCTCATGCATTAAAAGCATTTCTTTTGACATTTAAAAGTCAGTAGGACAAAAAAAATTACGGGAAAATGTTGATTTTGATTATAATTTCTATTTAATACAATGGGATCGAGTAGTTTTTGTCCAAGATTTCAATTTACCTGGTTAGTAATTTTGTCCAAGATTTCCATTTCCCTGTGGTTTTTCAAACTTGAATTAATTGTATAATTTATCCTTAATAGAAGACTATAAGGATGAGGAAATCTTGTGGAGATGCGGACCATGGGTCAGATGGTTCGTAGGATTTGCGTTCAGTCACGTGGGTTTAGGCCTTCTACTCGTAGCGTACACTGTGCTCGGTGCGCTTATGTTCCTCGAGCTAGCGGACCAAACGCGAATTCCAACACGGGGCATTAGGGAAATTCGCTCGGACGTTGTTGGTCAGTTGTGGGCCGCCACTTTTAAGCACAATATACTCCATTCACCACAATGGCAATCAGAAGTCTCGAAAATTATCTTAAAATACCAGACTCAGATTGTCCAGCACATTTTTGAAGGTCATTTTGATGAAATATGGACATTCCCTTCAGCTCTTCTGTACTCTATGAGTATTTACACCACAATCGGTATGAAAAAGTTGCAAAAATTTACAAAAATTTGAAAAATTTGAGAAAAATTTTGTATTTTGTACCAATTTAGGTTCATTAAAGCCACCGAGAGATGATTTGGCGAAATTTTGCACAGTTTTGTATGCCCTTGTGGGAATCCCTTTGCTACTTTTGTACATGGCAAATGTGGGGGACCTTCTTGCAAGGGCTTTCAAGCACTTTTATTCCTCTTTAAACAGGTTTGAAATCTCAAAAATTTATAATTTTATTTTTTACATTTTTATAGATACTTTTTGATCAAACATTTCCACAAAAATTGGTCATTTATAAATCAAAATTTGAAAATACATCGTTTTTTAGAGTTTTTCTGGCTTTTTTCTACCAAAATTTGCATAAATATTGGCCGTTTATAAGTTAAAATTTGAAAAAAAACATCATTTTTGATATTTTTTGGACTTTTTGACATAAATTTGCACAAAATTGGCCATTTATAAGCCAAAATTTGAAAAAACCATCATTTTTGATAATTTTTGTTGACTTTTTGACCAAAAATCTCGTACATACGAGATGCTATATTCTTTTGAAATATTTTAAGTCTTTCTATCTAAATTACATTTCGTATCAAATACATTTTTTTGCTCAAAAAAACAACAAAAATAATGAGATTTTTAGTCCATTTAAAGTATCCTTTTTCTCAAAATTAAAAATAAATTTCGCATAAAGAAACCCATTAAGTTTAATGGGTAGTTCAAATGTAAATTTAAACTTGCAAAAAAAAATCTAAAATATTTTACAATCTGGCTGATAAACCTCAAGTTTTAAGTTTCAAGTAATGAGAAATTCTGGCTAGAAGCCAAAAAAAACCAACTTTTTTGTAATTATTAGATAAATATTTCTTAATGGGTTTATTAATTTTATTTTGGGGTTGATTTCAACTATACTGAATTCAAGGTGTTCAAGAAAAATGGAGAAATTAAAAAAAAGAAATTTTGGTCAAAATGACCAACTTCCGGTTTTGGAGCCAAAAGTGACGATAATCCCCATTTCGTCAGTTCTACTCATTTTTCTAGCCTACATTTTGATGGGCACTTGGATATTCACTTTTGAAGGTAAATTTTACAAAGACTTCGATTTAATCTCATCCCTATTTTGGTTGAATTTACAGCAATATTTTCGGTCTGATAATTTTTTTAAAATTTTAATTTAGAAAGTTAGGTTAGGAGTTAAAAATATTAAGAGTTAATTTCATAAATTGGTTAAATTAGACCAAAAATATAGGGGTAAATTCAACCAAAATAGGGATGAAATTAAACACACAAGTCATTAAAGAAATTTGAAATTTTCGAAATTTTTTTTTCAAAAATTTGGTCTAAAAAAGATGACTATTTGGAAGCCTTTTTTTCCTGCTTAATTTCGATTATGTCAATTGGTTTTGGAGAATTGCAAAAATCTGAGAAAAATTTCGTTATATTGACAAGTAAGCTACTTTATATACCCTTGTGTTTAATCAGAGCCCTATTTTGGTTGAATTTATTCCTATTTTTTTGGTTAAACTTTACCTCTCTATAAAATTATCACCAAAATATTTTTACTTTAATTTAGTATAAGGATTTTATTTAAAGATTTTGCGTTAATTTCATAAATTGCTTGGCAAGCTATACAAAAAAAATAAATGGGTAATTTTAACCAAAATGGGGCTCTGATTAAATGCAAAATTTTTGTTCAAATTTTTGAGCAAAAAGTCGATAAATATCATCAAAAATTTTGATTTTTTAAAAATTTTGAGTTATAAAAGCTGAATATTTATCTAAAATTTTGCCAAAAAGTCAATAAATATCATCAAAAATTTTGATTTTTTTAAAATTTTGATGTATAATTTCTATATTTTTACCAGAAAAATTCTGAAATTAATGAAATTTTTGAAATTTTTTGACTAGTTTACACGCTCTTTGGAATGGCTCTTCTCTCCATGTGTTTCCATCTAACTCAGCAGAGATTTTTTGAAAAATCCAAAAAACTCGCCAAGACTTTACACCTGATTTAAACGGGGTTTTTTTATCCTAGAAATTTGAACTATTATTTGCAAAAAAAAAATATATATATATATATACATATATTGCCTACATATGAGTATATATATAGTGTAGACTACTTAAGGTTAGTTGAGTAGTAGATCTTGTGCAAATACAGGGGGGGTCATAAAAGTACGTGGAGAATGGGCGATTTGGGAATTGAGTGATAAAATAAAATAAAATAAAATAAAAGTTGTCCTGACTTATTTCCACAATTTTTATCCTCCCATTTAAACTTTACAAAAAAAATATCAGCCCTTTTTAATCATGTCAAAAGGTCAAAAGGTCCAAAAGGTCAATAAAAATACAAAAATTCTTATTCTATATTATTATAAAGAGATGTAGATCATAAGATAGACAGACAATGTTCGTGATAGAAACCGACATGTAATTAATTAGATTTATTTTTCATAATTTTAGAAATTAGAAAATTTTAAAGATTTTTAAAAAATTAAGAGGCTTAATTTACTTTTAAAAGGGTCAGGTCTATAACCTTGAATAGTACAAAATCACCGCCAAAAATTATAAAATTTGATTTTTGCAATTTGAAATTTGGCTTGTGTGATCTGATTTTTATTATAAAGTGTCGAATAAAGTGTGAAAAAAGTGCTTGAGATCCATATTATAGGTACTATTGTAGTATACATGCTGGTATTTATTATGTTCAAGAACAGACCCTCGAGATATTTGATATTTAAGGGGGGATATGGGGTGGGTGTTAGTGTCCCTGTAAAAAGTCAAAAAAAAAGAGTTGAAAAAAGTCAAATAACACCTCAGCTCAAAATTCGAAATCAAAATGGATTTCTCACACTCACACACCTACCTTGCACAAAATTATGATTTTTTTTTATTTTACAACCGACTCCCACTATAATGTACATACCAACTCAGAAGGGATTTGGATTTCTGTCCGATTTCAAATCATAGAAACATACCAAAAAATTAGTACATTGAGGGTAGAAAAATTCGCAAAGTTATTTGACCCACCTAATAAACCACCCTGACCCCTTAAAATGACCCCAAATGTGGGGATATGTACAAATCTAAGCAACAGTATAAGACTTACAAGAAACACAACAAGATAATATGTGAGATGTAGGTGTATTCCTCTCATTTAAAGATATTTGGATAAATATGAGTATTTAGATGATTGCTCAGGACGTTGGATTCGCTTACTCTGGGAGCTCGGGTTCGATTCCCGGTCGAATTTTATATATTTATCCAAGTTTTCACTGTATACGTATAAAATATTGTAAGCTGATGGCCTTACCCTAAAGATACAAGAAATAACAAGAATATTGGATAAGTATGACTCGGCAGCTGACTGGTCAGCACGTTAGCTTAACAAGTGATCGTGAGGGCTCGGGTTCGTGTCCTGGTCGAGTTTATATTTTTGTCCAAGTTTTCACAACTATTGAACAGATTTTAACCGCACTTGTCATCAGGGACACTTATAGGGTCTAGTTGTGCCATTTCGACAAAAAACTGATTGCCCCATGCCCAGGGGATTAACGACCCTTCAAGGGTCCTAATGTGAATGAAATGGGGGGAAAATAAT
The DNA here is from genome assembly GCA_034699045.1 of Nanhermannia cf. coronata Gr-Ori-00579. NCBI lineage: Eukaryota > Metazoa > Arthropoda > Arachnida > Sarcoptiformes > Nanhermanniidae > Nanhermannia > Nanhermannia cf. coronata Gr-Ori-00579. The sequence goes on along the minus strand of JAQIXA010001486.1, from coordinate 17,289 downwards.
AAATATTCAAATGTCCATTTAGCGGTAATCGATGAAGTGTATTTCGAATATAATATCCGTTTGATCCTAAAATTGACCCCTTGACCCTGAACCCCCCTCCCCCATTGGGGGTTTTATAAGGGGTCAGGATGGTTTATTAGGAGAATTAAAATTATTTACTAATTCTTCTACCCTAGATAAGCTAAAATTTTTGTGTTATATCCATTGATTGAAATGGGACAAAAATCCAAATCCCTTCTTAGTAGGTACCTTATATAGTAAGTCACTTCTCAAGAGTGTGTAGTATAATATATAGATGTGTGGTGTAAATACACCTCGAGAATTTTAAAATACTGTTCAAATAAATGCCTTATACATAATATCTAAGGTATATATATATATATAAGTGTACTTTCTCCCCCTTCTTACTTACAAAGTTTTCTTTTGGGTTTTTTTTTATCCGTGTAGGTAATTTATTGTCCCAAGTTAGAACAAGGGAAAGTTTGTAATCTCCAAGTCATACATTGACTATGACTATGAGACTTATATGATAAGAAGAAAGTTGACCAGACTTTATTAGACCTATGCTAAAGGCATATTATAATATACAGAGAGGTAGGGAAATAAATACTCAAAATAAATTATCTTGTTTTAAACCTTATTTAAAGGTCATATAACTCGAAAATATCCTACGAGTTTTTAAAATATGGATCAATACATTTTTAAAAAAATCAAATTTTTGAAATTTTTTTTTCAAAATTTGGTCCAAAAGATGAGTACAAGGAAGCCTTTTATTTCCTGCACCTGATTTCGATGTCAATTGGATTTGTGGAGAAAAAGATCCATAGATAATTTTAAGAAATTTTTTGAATTTTGGATTATTTTGAATTTTTTTACATATTTAGATGTGTTTTGATCCGCATCGTGTTTAATCTTTAGAAAATGACCCTTTGACCTTGACACATGTACAAAAATTGACCAAAATGTCAAATATCAGTCCCTTAATAAAGGGAAAAATTCGACCAAAATAAAGGTGAGAGTAAATCGGAAAAGAATTATTTTATAAAGTACAATAAATTATATTTAGACAATGTTTAGTCACATTTGAAAGACCCTGTATTACTTTAACCATTAAAACTATATAGGGATTTGTATATAGTGGGTGGATTTAATCTGGAGATCATCGAAAAACGCACCAAAAAATAGCTCATACATCATTTAAAACAGACCCTTTTTTAGCCCGCTAATATTCAAAATTTCAAAACTTTTTTTTAAACTTTGTCATTTATCATTAGATGGATGTATACCTATAAAAATTTTATAATCTGATTTAATCTCAACCCTATTTTAGTTATATTTAGGATTAGTCCTATACTTTTGCTGTAACTTTACCCCTGAAATTAATCTAAGTTTTTTAAAAATCCTAAACTTAACTAAACTAAAAAAAATTGTGTTAATTTCATACAGGAGTAAAGTTAGACGAAAAAAATTGGGATAAAATTGGGATAAATTCACCCAAAATAGGGATAAAATTAAAGCACCTTGTTCAAGTATTGATAAGGGATAGGGGATAAAATAAATCGAGTCATATTTTATTGATTTAATTTCAAGATATCTCTAATAAATATTATTATTATTAAGGTTCACTTTTTCAAATTGATTCAAATTACCTTTGCAAAAAAAAATCCTGGATCATAAATTACATGAAATGGGTGACATGATGGTCGTTTGATTGGAATAAATCGGAGCAAAATCAGCTCAGAAAATCTAAATTGTGACACTTTGAGTCCATTTATGAAAAAAATGGGTCTAATTTAATCACAATCATCATACATACCTACGCAGATTAGAAAATAAAAGTGTAAAAAAAATACTAGAAGATTATCTAGTCTGCAAGTAAAGATACAGAAATTCATAGGAAAAAAATTTGGAAAATTTCAAAAAAATCCAAAATTTTGAAATTTTTTATAAAAATTTCTAATCTTCTAATTTATATATAGGGGATAAATTTCAACCAAAATAAGGATGAAATTAAACTAATTTTTTAAAAAAATCACTAAATTTTTGAATTAAATTAATTTTCGGTTAATTTATGTACAAGTATAGGTACTATGGTTCCATTTTACTTGCAAAAATTGCTAAATTTTGAGATAAATTCAACCAAAATAGGATTGAATTTATTAAAAGTCTTTAAAAAAACTACTAAATTTTTGAAATAAATTAATTTTCAGTCTATTTATGCACAAGTATAGGTATTTATATTTGCATTTGTGTAATTTTACTTGCAAAAAATTGCAAAATTTAAGACTAAATTGGACCAAAATCGGGTAAAATTTACTAAAAGTCGCTAAAATTTTAAATTAAATTAATTTCCAGTCAATTTATGTATAAATATAAGGTACATTTATGCCATTTTACTTGGAAATTATTTTTGAAGTTTAAGATTTAGAAGAACTAAACTAATCTATTTTTTTGACCTAGTAAAATGGAAACTTGTATTCATTTCCCCTTCTTGTCTTGAGACTATGGGCCTATGGGCCAAGACTATGACTTCCGGTTCCTTGTCCAGAAGTCACAAGTTGATAAATTGTCCATCTGGGCCATGCTGAAATAAATATATAAATATAGCTGGGGTAGATGAGGGCAGGACCGGAAGGAAATTCTCAGAAAGACAGATTTCCTTAAAATCTGAAATGAAATCTACAACACAATCAAAAGAACAATTAAACCTAAAATATCAATTTAAGCACATACCTATTTTGGTTGAATTTACCTCCATTTTGGTTAAATTTACCTCTATTTTAGTTGAATTTACACATATTTTGGCTGATTTACACTGATTTTGGTTGAATTTACCTCCATTTTGGTTGAATTTACACCTATTTTTGGTTGGAATTACCCCTACAATATAGTTGATCGAACTTTACCTTAAGAAAACAAGTAAAGCTACTTTTATCACCATAAAAATCAACCAAAAAACTACAAAAGTGCAATATAATTTAGTTTAAAAAAGTTGAAAAATTCTGTCTAGAAATCTCTTTAAATGGACTTATCCTTAGAAGGAATTTGGTTGAATTTACCCCTATACATATATGAAATTAAAACGATTTTTTTAAAATCCTAGATTAAATTACCCCTGTAATTCTTCAATAATATTAATATACAATAATATCTATATAAATATTATTTATCTTACACTTTAAAGCATTTCATATATGAAATTATTTATTTATTAAATATAGGGTTCATTTTAATCCGGTATTAATCGTAGGTTAAATAAAGGATCATAGTATTTTACCAAATACGTAATATTCGTTTATTTGGGATTGAGAATGGGGGGATTTATGCCGGGGTTTTATTTGGATTTGGAGCGTGAAAAATTGGTTAATTCGGGGATAAATTAAATCCATGTACCTGGACATGAACCAGAAATCTACTATCTATTATATATATAGGTATATACTTAGTACCTACTTTAGGTATATATACAGTGTCTTTCAAAAGGCACTAGACATTATTCTTAATTTAATTATATAAAGAGATACATATTTTAATATACACACACTGTATCTGATGAGTGGCCTGATGTACGAGTATGCTCGTATTCAAAATTAAAATATTTTCTATTTTTAATATACGATAAACTAGGATTTAATCAACTACTCTTTTGTTTAATTAGTAAATGGCTGGATAAAAAAGGCAAAATTACTGACCAAAATGAAAATTTCCTAGAATATAAATATAGGATTATACATATTCTATTTTTATTGTTTAATTTCAAATTATTTATATCAAAAACTATCAAAAAATCATAATTATTTACTAAATACGGCTATTTATACTCGATATCTTGATTTAGTATGTCATATTTTTAGTCATTTTGGTCAATATATGTCAAGATTATTTTGTTAAAATCGCACAATTAGACCATATAAATGCTAGGCTTTAATCAACTCACTAGAAGTTGATTAATAATTGTGCGAGCAAAGCAATGAAAAGGTCACAAGTTGTCCCATATAACGGGGTTAAAGGTCAATTTTCTGTTTAAGTGGATGTCAATTTAGGAATCTTTGTCATCGAATACCTCTAAAGCCACTTAAACCTCATTTTCAATTTTTCTCATTTGATTAACATGGGGAACCCTTAAAGGGTCCCCTCAACCCCAAGGGATGGGGCAATCTGAAATTTTATTGAAGCATGCACAACTAAACCCTATAAGGGTCCTTCATGCCAAGTTTGGTTAAGATCGGTCCAATAGTTCTCGAGTTATCCTCTAGACAAACAGAGAGACAGACAGACGGACAAAGTGGAAGCAAAGTTGAATAAGTAAGTGCTCGCTTCGCTCGTCCAATAAGAAAAGTAGGCTAACATCTTACCATCTATTCTATTATCTAATTTTTTCGATATTTTGAATTTCTTCAAGATTTTGTAATTTTGCTTTGTTAATTCTGTATACCTAAGTATAGGTACTTACCTACCTATTGAGAATCTGTTGATAAAAATTTCTTATCTGGAAAAAATTTTTCATTCAAATTGAAATGACTTTTTTTTCTCTTGTAATTATCAAGTTTAGAGGGGTAGACAGAGGTAATTAAACTAGAGTCTTTAACCTGCAATCTATATCCTATTTCAAAATTCAAAATATTTCTTATCTATTCTAACAAAAGATTGAAAGATTTCAAAAGAAAATAGGGGTAGATTAGAGATAGTTGGGAATTTTTGGGGAGATTTTGATGTTTTATTTAGCCTTTTATCAGAAATATATGTAATATCTTGACTATTTCTATTTCTCTACATAAGATATGACCTTTTGAAGTCAAAAGGTCAACTGTTTCAGGTGTTGAAAACAGGTTGAAAAATTTTGTAAATATGCACAAACTATTCCTAATCTACCCCTATTTTTCATTTCTGTTTCTGATCTGATAAATTTTTCATTCCAACTTCTTATTCCTTCTTACAAACATCTTACCTTACATTCTAACTTCTTACTTAATAAAATAAATCAAAAAAATTAAAATTTACCATTAAAAATTATATTTAACTAACTTTTAGTAAGTCTAAAGAGGTCAATTTAAGTCTCAAAAGGGGTCAATTTAAGTCTCTCAAAATGGGTCCATGTTTTGCCAATGTGCCTCTCAAGAAAGGCTGTGAGCTGATCGCCACCATCGACATGGTAATTTTTTATAATTTGTCTCAATTTTTGAGATTTTTAAGGATTTGTGTTAATTTCTAACCTATTTTGGTTGAATTTACCTCTATATTTTAAGGTCGAATTTACCCCTAATGTGTGAAATTAACCCAAAATATTTGAAAATCCTAACCTGAACTAAGAAAAGCTATATAATTTAGGGTTATTTTCATACAAGGGTAAATTTGGACTATAAATATAGGGGTAAATTCGACCAAAATAGGGTTGAAATTAAACAAAAAATGATTTTTTTTGTAGATGTTTTCAACGATTGCTGTTGTAGGGCTAATTTGCACAAATGCTGTCTATGTTGAATTCAAAACACACATTGAAGAATATGGAAAAAGTAATTAAATACCAAAATTTTTGGTTGAATTTAGCCCTATATTTATAGTTTACCTTAACCAATGTATCGTATGAAATATAACCAAATTTTTTCTGGTTTAGTAAGCTCAGATTTGGATTTTCAAAAAAAATTTGGGTTAATTTCATACAGGGGTCAAATTAGACCAAAAATATAGATATAATTCAACCAAAATAGGAATTTAAATTTATTTTTATCGTATTTTGGGTGAATCTACCCCTATATATGTTCAACTTTACCCCTGTATGAAATTAAGATTAACCTTTTTCTAAGTTTTAGTTAGTATTTATATCAATTTTGGATCATTTTCATACAGGGGTTAAATTCAATCTCAAAATACTAATAGGGGTAATTTTCATTTGATTTTTTTTTTTGATTTGAAGTAAAAGATTTGAAATTAAGTCCAGAGATCGAGACCATGATGGGTTATTTCTCCACCACGTTGGCGATCATGGCCGTTGCAACCATCGCTTTTTTTATACTCGCCATACTCCTATATATTGCTACCATTCAGGTACGTTATACACCTTACTTTATTTTATGACACCTCATATACAGGGTTGGCAATTACAGGGTTGGCCCAAAATGCCCAAAATTGACCAAAACTATGATATACTAAATCAAAATATCGAGTATAAATAGCCATATTTTGTCCAATAATTTTGATTTTTGATAGTTTTTTGATATAGCTACTCGTAAATAATTTGAAATTGAAGAATAAAAATGAATATAATCCTATATTTATGTGCTGAAATTATCATTTTGGGCAGAAAATAGACCCTATTTGGCTAGCTATTTTGGTCAATTTAGCCGGCTGTGGCAACCTTGATCAACTTTAAAACGATTTTTTTTTCTAAAATTTGGATGTCTGACAAAAATTGTCAATATTTTTAGCCTCGAATTTATTCAATTTGAGGATCATTAAAACTGACAATGAAGGTCATAGCCCAAAAGTCAAACATTTTGGTCAACTTAATTTTAGGCATTTTGGCTAAAATTACCATTTGTCATCTCAATTATAGCCATTTTGTTCAATTTAAACATATCTTATATAGTTAGTAATAAAAATAAAAATAAAATTTTATATTTTTTTTGTTTTTAGGGTTCAGTTCTCAAGTTGATGATTTGGGTTGGTTTCAACGTGGCTTTGATGATTCTATCCATTTTTACATGGTCTGCCCTTCTCATCATTCTTCTACTCATTTACAAGGTCAGTATATAGGTCAAATTTTAAAAGGTCATTTAAGGGTCATCATATAAGGTCTTATTAATAAAATTTACTAATTTATATACTTTTTTGTATTTAACACAGGTGTATTCAATCTGGGTTGTGGTTCGTTTAGTCGGAGAAATCCAAGAAAAGGCTCGAAATATGGCCAGAGATGGGACCATGACCACAGGGGGCATCGTCCACTCCACTGGACATCATGGGGTCAATAAAAACTCATTCCAAGTCTAAATACTAATAAATCACATAAATTTAAAAAAAATAATTTTTTGTTGTAAAATTATAATCATTCTTTCTTGTTAATTTTGTTGCTATTTAAAAAAATAATTAAAAAAATCTTTTTTTTCTTTTCTTATCAAAGTATTTCAAAGGCAAAAACCTGGATTAAAAATTCATTTATACTAAAATTAGATAGCATTATTTAAGCATATATTATATAAGTATCTTGACATATGAGAGACTGTGTATGTATATCCCAAAGTTCTCGTGTACTTGCCTGCCTACCTGCTTGTTTATTGAAGATTAAATTGTCCATTTGAACTATGAGGAGATAAAAAAAAGTAGAAATATGATGCAATTTTAGAATCAAATATTTACCTATCCTTATACCTTATACAGACCAGGGTTCGTAATTAGCTGGCTGAAATTGATTTCATCCATTGTAAAAATGGTCCAAATTGCCCAAAACGACCAAAACTATGATATACTAAATCAAGATATCGAGGATAAATAGCCGTATTTAGTAAATAATTTAAATTTTTGATAGTATTTGATATAAATAATTTGAAAATGAGCTATAAAAATGAATATAATTCTACTTTTATGCTCAAATTTCCATTTTTAGGCATTTTGGACAGTAATTTGGTTCTTTTATGGCCAATTTGACCATTTTAGCTACCCTTATTTTAGTCAAAATGGTCCTAATTGACCAAAATAGCCAAACCTAAAAATGAATATTATCCTTTATTTATATGCTGAAATTTTTTTGGAGAGAAAATTGTCCCTTTAAGTCAGCCATTTTGGTCAAATTTGGCTATTTTGGACATCCTTATTTTAGCCAAGGCTCAAAGTTGACCAAAATGGCCCAAACTAATAGAAGATATCGAGTATAAATAGCCGTATTTAGTCAATAATTTTAATTTTTGATAGTATTTGAAATAAATAATTTGAAAATGAATCTTAAAAATGAATATAATCCTTAATTTATATGCTGAAATATGCATATTGGACAGAAAATGTGTTTTTTTGGCCAATTTTACCCCTATTTTATCCGGGTGTGCGAACCTTGACAAGCAAAGGATCCTCTGAATTATGGTACATACAAGTATACAGATACTTTATAAGTGTTTTGTTAAACCGGAAATTAAGCTGTATGATCCATGGCGGGAAATTTGAATATTTGAACATATTATCAGCCCATCTGCCCTCTTATTATAGAGAGTAAATATATAGTATATATATATATATATATTTATTTACCTAGGTATTTCACTGGGTCAATTAAATGTGGATTTTGATGTTATGATTATTTGAACATTATTATTATTATATTACATCTGCATTAACCAAAAACTACCGGCTACAAATTACACAGAAGAACTCGAGACTAAAAGCTCAAAATCCATTTTACCTACTCGTATTTTAAGTGTACGGAGTAATAATAGACAAGTAAACATTCACAAAAATTTATAAAAAATTTGAAATTTTCATTATAATATGTAGAGTACTTAATAGAATGAGAAGTACTATAAGGTATAGCATATTAGGCAAGCCAAACAAGCCAATTTTTAGGTTATTTTAATCTTTTTGAGTAAAAAACGACCATTTTGTTTGCCAAAATGACTCAAAATGCAAATTTCTTAATATAAATATAGGATAATATTCAATTTTATTCTTCAATTTCAAGTTATTTATATCAAATACTTCAGAAAAATCAAAATTATTACCTAAATACGGCTATTTATACTCGATATCTTGATTTAGTATATCATAGTTTGGGTCATTTTTGTCAAAATTTGAGCCTTGACTATTTTGGCTAAAATAAGGGTTTTCAAAATGGTCAAATTTTACCAAAATGGCTGGCTAAAAGGGACTATTTTCTGTCCAAAAAAATGTAAATTTCAGCATATAAAAATAAGATTATATTCATTTTTATTGCTCAATTTTCAAATTATTTATATCAAAATACTAATAAAAATCAAAATTATTGACTAAATACGGCTATTTATACAGATATCTTGTCTATATCATATATGTATGTAAGTATCCGAAATTCAAGATTTCGGATACTTTAAAATCCTGCCTGTTTTTTGAAATAAATTTGTATTTATTGAGTAAAATGTGTGTTTACTTGTGAGGGTTTAAGGCTCTGGTTAAAAGCTCATTTACGGATGTCAAATTTCAAATGAGAAAATGTAAAGTGTTTTTGGCTTTGGTTAATGCACCAAAATCTTAAACTAAGAAATTCAAAATTCGAATTTGAATTTGAAGGTAAAATTACCTAACCTAACAATATGTAGAGTACTTCCAAAATGCGAAATATTCACTTATAAACCAATAGGTTGATAATTTGACAAAAAAAATTTGACTTTTTATTTCAGAATCATTAAAAAATATAAAAGAATTTCCCATGTAATTTAATTCAAAATTCAATTTTTGATAATTCTGATGCTTTTTCTATCAAAATTGAACTAAAAATTGAAAAATTTTATGATTTGGTTTTGGCACTTGCAAGTTATTGGTCGAGCGAAGCGAGCACTTGATATTCAATTTTGATTGAACTTTGTCCGTCTCTCTTTCTCATTTTTGTGGGTGGATAACTTGACAACTATTGGACTGATTTTAACCAAACTTTGGCCTAATGATCTTTATAAGGTCTAGTTGTGCCATTTCGATTTAAAAAAATCAGATTTTTCATTTCTTGAGGTATTAATGGACCTTTTAAGGGCATTTAAATCAAATTTTAATAAAGATTTAAGCTTCTAGAAAGGCTATAGGAGATTCCAAATTTGACCCAAAAGTTGGGACAATTTGTTTTATTTCCTCGAAAAATTGCTCGTGTAAATAATAATTATAGTGTAAATGAAGAGTTAATAAAATCCTGGTGAAGTGAAACATGACATGTTTTTTCTAAAAAAACACTCATCATACGCCTGGGTGTCCATTCTAATGACCATATTATGTATAATAGACCTAATTCAGGATAAAATTTGGCACTTGAAATTGACATTTTTTAAAGAATTTCCACTTGTCCAAAAAATGAGGGAGAAAAAAAATCGAGGTAGGATTTCTTTATGTTTGTTCGGACAGGTGAGAAAAAAAAAGTGATTGGGCAAGTCTTGTAAAATAACTGAGTCTCAATTTACCTGAAAAAATTCCAAAAAAAAATCAAAATCTCTTTTTAACTTCTCCTCACTAAAGCTCATATACAAAGTTGGCAATTAAGCTAAAATAAGGTGGTCAAAATGGTCAAATTATTGACTAAAATGCTTAAAATAAGTGTAGTAAAAAATTATAAATATAGCCAATATTTGCATTTTTAAAATGGTTAAAATATGTTTTTAAATAGGATGTTAATAGCCTAACCTAAATATCTTGCTAAAATAGTCAAAATATCCAATATGTCTTGCTAAAATGGTCAAAATAGCCAAAATCTCTGGCTAAAATGGTCAGAATGGCCAAAATCTCTGGCTAAAATGGTCAAAATATCCAAAATGGCTGGCTAAAAAGGTCATTTTTACACACTAAAATGAAAATTTGAGCATATAAATATAGGATTCTATTCATTTTTATTCTTCAATTTCCAATTATTTATATCAAAATACTAACAAAAACCAAAATTATGGACTAAATACGGTATTTATACTCGATATATTGATTTAGTAGATCATAGTTTTGGCCATTTTGGTCAAGGTTTCTGACAAATCAATTTCAGCCGACTAACTTTGCTTGCAAAGCGGCTAAAAAATTCAGAAATTTTTCAAAATTCTTCAAAAAAAGACTCATTTTTAGACTCATATTTGAGTATAAAAGTTAAAATTTTATAGAAAATATCAAAAAAAAAATTTTTTTTGTAGAAAACAGACACAAAAATGTCTGTAAATCGGGCTATAATAAGATAGGCGATTGTATGAAAAGTAAATGGGGGATTTGAAGGGGATAACAAGATAGCACTTAAGGTGGAATTTCCCCTTTTTTTGATCACTTTCAATTTGTGTCTCCTAATACACTTTTCTTTTTCGATAAAAAAGTGCAAATAAAAATAAAAATAAGAATAAAATGAAATAAAATAAAATAAGATACTAATATATAAGGACCTGAACACTGTAGGGGTAGATTAGGGATCGTTTGTAAATTTTTTTTGAAATTTGTAATACCTTTTTGGTATCTTGGATGCAATATAATGAGAAAATAATAAAAATTTCTGGTCAAACTAACAACGTGAAATCCCCTATTGTTGAATCTTACCTCTATTTTGGAAGAATTTACCCCTATCTTTTGAGTATAGCTCTCTCCCTGTATTAAATTACCCCAAATTTTGGTTAGTTTAGATAAGGTATGGTTAGAAATTTCACAAAAAATTGGCTTAATTTTATGCAGGGATCAATTAGATTAAAAATATAGATGTAATTTCAACCTAAATAGAGATGAAATTAAACTAATATCCTTTATAAAAGGTATATATGCCGTTATAACGAGATTCAGTTGCACTATTTATTGCTCAAACTTTTATATTTTAGATACAGGGGAAGTTATACCAAATATATAGGGATAAATTCAACCAAAATAGGGATGAAATTAAACTAAAATCCCTTATAAAGGGTATATATGCCGTTATAACGAGATTCAGTTTCCTTTAAAAACATGACTAACTATCCCTTACTTACCCCTATAATTTCTATGTTATGTTATAAGGTATTGAAGTTTGAAAATTATTCGATTTTGAGCTCCTGCCTCGTCTAATTCCATTAGATAGGGGGGGAAAGTAAGTCCATTAAAGAGGGGGGGGGGATAAATATTTTTTGGGGGGGTTGAAAGTGGCCCGCCTCAAATCCAACCTGACACCCGTCAGCCCATTTAATTTCAACCGTTTTAATTCTTTCCTTTGACTTGTCTATAATAATAAACTCATTTTATACTAAAACATACACTTACTACCATCAACAAACAACCAAAAAATGCTTTTAAAAATTTTATAAAAGCATTTTTCTACTTTTTTTAGCCGAGGAAACCTATTGATCTTTTTGTAAAAATTCATTAAAATATAGGTATATTGAGAATTTTTGAAAAAATTTCAAATGAATTTACATCAATTTCAAGATCTTTGAAGCTAATAAAATTGCTAATTTTGCAGTTTTTTTTGCTAATTTTGTCATTCATTCAAGTTTACTAATTTGACATGTAAAGCAAAATATCATGGTATAGAAAATGACTTGATTGTCTCAAAATACTCTTACATTAGATAATTTTAGTGTCAATTTGAGGATAAAAAAGGATTTTTTAAGCATAAAAAAGGAGTAAAAAAAGCACATTTTCTCAAAGATATATCGATTTCAAATTTTAAAAAGCATTTTTTGGGGGACCTTATTGATAAGTAAGTTATTAATTAATTTTAGTGTTAATTTGAGCATAAAAGAGCACTTTTTAAGCATAAAAAAAGAGTTTGAAAAAGCACTTTTTCTCAAGTGAAAGGTATCGATTTCAAATTTTGAAAAGCATTTTTTTGGGGGGCCTTAAATGAAAAATAATTTTATTTTCCATATTAAAAGCTAATGGACATGATAATATGCTCTGCTAGACGGCTAATCAAATTTCAACCTTGATACATTTATACAGCCCTATTTACGTAGGTAGTCTGTATATCCAGTGTGAATTTATCAAAATTTCAAAAAAAAAATTTCAAATTTTGCATTTCTAAATGATTTGTGGCTTATATGTTTAATTTAATGCCTATTTTGGTTGAATTTACCCCCATGTTTTCAGTCTAAACTTTATCATTGTATGAATTGTACCCTAAAAATGCTTTTAGTTAAGTTTAGCTTAGGCTACGTTAGCTAGGCTAATTAGGATTTTACAAAATTTTGAGTTAATTTCATACAAGGATTGATTGAAGTATGACTTAAAATATAGGGGGTAAATTCAATCAAAATAGGAATGAGATTAAATTGGAAACAATATAAATTTAAAATTTTTTGAAATTTAAATATTTGAAATTCAAATTTTGAATATATGAGATTTTGGTTTTGTGATAAATGGGGGTGATTTTAAATCGACTTGTGATTTTCTTGAGGGCAAAACCCAATTAGAAATTCACTTTGATGCCAACTTCATTATTTCAAATACGAGTAAGAAACATGGCTTCATATTTACCTACTTACATTTTGAGCCCGCACTAAAAAACACAAAATTTTTGATCAAAAATTTTCAAAATTTTCAAAAAAACACTTTGTATATAGTACCCTACTAAATTCTATTAAATTTTGGAAATTTTCAAAATACACTAAATACCCTGTATATAATCTAAATTCTATCAAATTTTGAAAATTTTCAAAAAAACACCCAGTATATAGTCTAAATTCTATTACAAATTTTGGAAATTTTCAAAATTTTCAAAAATAACTACCCTGTATATATAGTAGGTACTAAATTCAATTACAAATTTTTTGAAAATTTTAATTTGTTATATTTTATCAAGTAAATAGTATAAAATATACTGGGTATTTCAAAATTACAATCAAGTGTCAATATTTGTGCAAAAAAATGAGAAAAAAAATATGAATTTCCCGGGCTATTTACTTTTTTTCTAAATGTCAACAATACATAGTATAACTATATAATGCCTACTATTTTTTAGTATCTGTACAATGTATTTAATCTCATTTTTTTCATTTTTTTTTGCAATTATTTCGAGTTTTTTGCTAAAATAATATTTTCCCAAGCTTTCTTTTGATACTTGTACGTTTTCTATATAATGTATAAATAAATATAACTAGGATTTAATTAACTACTCTTTAGTTAATCAATAATTGGACGAGCTATGCATCTCATATTATTATATTACCTCAATTTCGGGGTCAATTTTAGATTCTAACGGAAATTATATTCAGAAATTAAAAAATTAGAATTTGGTTTATTTTCATTCAGGAGTAAAATATTGGGTGTAAATTCAACCAAAATAGGGATGAAATTAAACAAAAATCGATATTTTTGATTAACATGGGGAACCCTTAAAGGGTCCCCTGAACCCCAAGGGGTGGAATAATCTGAAATTTTTATCAAAATGGCACAACTAGACCCTATATGGATGATTCATGCCAAATTTGGTGAAAATTGGTATGTTATCCTTCGAAATTAAGAGACATACAGACAGACAAACAGACAGACAAAGTGAAAGCAAATTTGAATAGTAAGTGCTCGTTTCGCTTGACCAATTATTTTTTCAAGCTTATTCCATCATAAAATAGGTCAGAAAATGATCAAAAATATAGTTAATTATATTTGATTTAACATAGGACATATGCTTTCATAAACTTGCTAGATTACATAAGATACTAATGAATGACGACTCAGATTTAATCTCATCCCTATTTTGGTTGAATTTACCCCAAAATTGTATAGCTAAATTTACCCCTGCTGTATGAAATAACTCTTATTTAAAAAATCTTAACATAATCTTACATGTTCTAAACTAAACAATTAAAATTTAGGCTTAATTTCATACAGGGGTAAATTAAGACCAGAAATATGTGGGTAATTTCTACCTAAATATGGTTGAAATTAAACCTAAAATCGATATTAATCTGTAAGTATGACATCTTGAAAAAATATAAAGACTTTATAAGCAAAGTGGCCAATTTAAGTCAATTTTTTTCAAAAATTGGTTGAATTTACCCCTAAATTTTTGATTTAATTTCACCTCTATCTAAACTATAATGTATGAAATGCTATTAAAATGAATATTCTCCAGTTTAAAGGGTACTTTATAGAGAAATTTGACAGATTTAATGCTTTTTTAGAGAGAAATCGAGCTTTTGTTTGATGAAAAAAATGTTTTTTTTTGGTGGGGAGTTTCAGCCATTTTTTTAATATTCATTCAGAGGTCGTCGGGTGGGGAAAGTATTTTATTTCTAAGAATTTCATAAAAACTTTCGAATTTATTTATTATACAAGCCATATGAGTCTCCAAAAACTCGACTTTTTTTCCTACTTTTTCAAATCCCCCTTGAAAAATTTACAAGTCCATGTTAAGTAGAGCTAAAACTCTCTATAAAGTACCCCACATTTATATTGGCCTTAATTTACATTTACAAAATTTTTAAAATTTTCGAAATTTACAAAATTTACAAAATTTACAAAATTTGAGAAGGTTTTAAATTTAGACTTTATTAAGATACAAGTTTATTTTCATCCCTATTTTGGTTGAATGTACACCCTATATTTTTTATACTTTACCCCATGTACAGTAGTTTGAAATTAACACAAAATTTTGTCTTAGTTTAGCTTGGTTTAAGCTAAATTTAATGAAATTTTGGCCTAATTTCATATAAAAGGTCAAATTTGATGTAAAATAGCGGTAAATTCAACCAAATTAAGGGTGAAATTAAAACTAAAGCAGTTTTTTTGAAAGATTCACCTTTAAAAGAGCACACTATCTAACGAAAAGTATCTACAAAATTAATTTTTTTTATTAAAATTTTTATTATTCTGGTTGAATTTGTCCCCATATTTTGGGTCTAATTTCACCCTTTTTATGCCGTTATAGAGAGGTTGAAGTGTACAGAAAAGTAGAAAAAAGTTTTTCGAGTTTTTTTTTTGAGGTTGACACTCTAAAATTTAAATAAGTTATGCAAACTCTTGTTAAACTATTTAATAATACGAAAAAAAAAAATTTCTATCAGATCAATATAGGTAGGAAATTTTTATGAGAAATCGTAAAATATTTGAAAAAATAATCTTTTTTCATTTCCAGACGACACTTTTCAGATTAAAACTAACCAGCCGGCATATGGAAATTTTAATTATTTAGAAACATTAAAATCCGAGGATTTTATGGCAAAATCTCTGATTTTTATGTGTTTTTTTTTTGAGATTTTGGATTACTGGTATATTGGGGTGAGATTAAATCACTTTTCCTTGTAAAAAGCTTATGAAATAATAATTCAAAAAATTTGATTTTTTTTTCAAGAAAAAAACTTTTAGAGAAACTGAAGTTTTTTTTTACTAAATTTTTAATAATTTTTAAAGGATCCGAGTTAATCTCCCTTTTTTTGGTAGAATTTATCCCTATATTTTTGCCTTGTATTGGCAATTGGTCGGCTGAAATTGATTTAAACCAAAAATCTGGCCAAAACTATGATATACTAATATAAGATATCCAGTATAAATAGCCGTATTTAGTTAAAAATTTTGATTTTTGTTAGTATTTTGATATAAATAATATGAAATTGAGTAATAAAAATGAATATAATCCTATATTTATATTTGGAAATTTGCATTTTGGCAATTTTGGGGAGTAAATAGGCCATTTTTATCAAAATTGCGATTATTTAAGCCCTTATTTAAGCCATAAGGCTGACCTCAACCGACATCAAAAAGAGATCCCTTGTTAATAAAATATCTATATTTTTATACAGGTTATATATAAGTACATGTTAATCGGACTTGAATCGAAAAAATCAGCAAAAAAATCTCAATTTTCTTCACATTTCATTGTCATTTTTACACAAAAGAATTTTTTTTATTGAAAAAAAGCATTTTATTATAACAAAAAAAAATCTCTTTTTGAAACCTTTCAATTTCAATCTCAATTCTCAATCGATTTGTAAAAAAATCTCGACACTTTTTTTGCCTTTTTATGTACAAAAAAAATAGCAACAATTGTAAGTTTTTTATGAATTTATGACTTTGTTTTGTTTTTTTGAACAAATTCAACAGATTTTTTTCAAAATTATTAAATATTTTGAAACAGAGAATATCCAACAGTCGAATCTATCCATAACCAAGTCAAAAATGAAGCTTGGCTAAGATAATGAGCTTTTATAGATCTACAGGGTGTTTTTTAAATGACTGGAGCTACTTTGACTGTGAATAGCTCAAATACCATTAGCCCGATTTCCATCATCTACATTTCATTCGACAGAGGTTGAACAAACTTACATATTATATATTACATGTCATAATCCAGTTATGCTAATTACTGAGCTAAAATTATTTTACAAAAAAATAGCTATATTTCCAAATATGTCGCCAAAAAGACAGTGATTGAAGGTTTTATATTGTCAAGGCTTTGTAATCATAAAGTTTAATAAATTTATAACATTTTGACACCCAAAAGAGGCTTCTATCTCAGAGGTTTCAAAAGTTAGAACTCTTTGAAATTTATTTTTTGAAAATTCGCATTTTTGAAATTTTTCTGAGTTTTTCTAACTTTAAATTTTTTCTTAAAATAGCTCTATCGCAGTAATTAGCGTAGCTGGATAATGATATGTTCTATGTTCTATCTAAATTTGTTCAACCTCTATCGAATGAGAT